>CM076570.1:1390584495-1390854493 GCA_034641835.2 Pinus albicaulis
TGGGGAAGACATGCCTCAACTTACCTCAATAGCTTCTGAATACCAAGCCTGGCAGATGTATCTCAAGGAGCAGCAGCAGGTGGAAACTCCAGCTTTATCTATCACCAAACTGCTCCCCGGAAAAACAACTGGATGGAAAGGGTTGTAGAGCCTAGGTAGGAAGTCGTAGATCCTGCTAGGTCAGAGGTTAAAAATTCCTCAAGGTCACAGGTCACACATGGATCGAGGTCACAGGTCACACCCCGAACTACTTCATAAGTCGCACGTGCCCCCAAGTCATAGGTCATCCTAACAGTTAGGGAGACGAAATTTCAGGTGCCCCCATTTGGAGTGACCTTCATGATAACCGTGAAGGTCACTCCAAATGATGAGAGTGGATTACAATGACGTAGCATGATGAATTTTTCCACACACCTTGGAGAACAAAGCCGCTACTTGGTATCGCTCTTTACTGTTCGCCTCCATCTAGACTTGGGAAGAATTCTGGTGAACGTTTCTTGAGAAATTATATGAGAACAAAACCCCTTCTATGTTACTCATGGATTTGAGCACCTTGAAGTGCCAGAAGAAGGAAAAGGTAAAATATTTCAATCAGTGGTTCGCGCCCATCCTGAACAATTTTCCCTTGAAAATGGTCCTTGATTATTCCATCACTATAGACTATTACACAAGGGCCCTGTCGTAGTACATTGTTGTGTTTGTTAGATATGAAGCAAGGATCACCCTATCTGAGAATTTCACCATGGCTCTTACCGTAAAGAAATATATTCTTTCCATAGGAGCTTTAGATCATGATAACCGTGATGATCTAAAATCAACTGGGAAGAAGGCACAACCCTCAGCCAGTAAACCTAGATACAAGGATAAAGACCCCTTCGACTTCAAAAGTATCGCTAAGTCCGTACAGCTCCTAAAAAACAAATTCTTTTATCTGAAAGAGAAAAAAAATGGCATTTCCTCAGGTAGAAAGCCCCAAAAGCCTTTCTTTGGAAATAACAATAGTACACTGAATCGTCCTCCTCCCAAATACCAACGTGAACTTCAACGTGGAAAAGATTGGCAAAGTTAAATTTTTTTCTTTCCACTAAGCGTCCCACTCATAAAGGACTTTCCCCCAATGGATCTACATCATGACATAGGTGGTGAATCAACTACTGGAAGATCAAATGATAGGAGAACCTGATGAAGAATATGACCCAGTTGAGGAAGAAGTCCCCACCCCAATGAAAATCTAGGATCGATGGTTCTAACTTTTGAGGTGATCTGCAGGGAAGGACCCCAATCCATGGCCGAAATTAATATGGCCGAAAATCCCCAATCCAAGCCTCCCCGAACCTACAACCTAGGGAGCAAAGGTCTGATATCTGATCATGCTCTTGAAGAGAAAATGAAAGTGTTTCTGAGAAATATCCTGCCCTCGAAAAAGGAAAACTAGGCCTCAAATCCTACTTCCGAGAAGACTAGCCTCATTGCCACCTGGGGCACGCCTAAGGTTGGGTCATCCCCAAATTCGCCGAACATGCCCATAGAGGGACCCTCACACCTAGAGCCTGGGTACAACATTATCGAATACATGAATAAAACACAGGCTAATATATCTCTTTATGAGCTTGCCCGAATAGCCAACCAATGTGATTTTATTCTCAAATCTTTCACTAACCCTTCCTTAGCAAGTAGGTTTATCCCTGCATCAAAAAGTAGCAGTTCTACGTCTTCCCAAGCCTTGGTAAACCTCCAATCCATTGTCAATGTTGTGAATGCGAATTTACGATCATCGACGCCCCCATTCCTCCTATCATTCGATATTTTTAATTTTGATGTCCATAACTGCCTCTGGGGCGTCTACCAATGTCATGCCCCTATCTGTATGAAAAAATTTGAATATCCATCCCGAGAAGACCGATGCTAGAATCATTAAGCTAGATAGGTCTCAAGTTCCTGCCATGGGCAAGTTAAATAACATTTTAATCCACCTCTCATTAGACTCCCGAGTTCATCAGTGCATCAACATAGTTTTCGTAGACATTCCTGAGGACTATGGTTTGCTACTAAGTCGAGATTGGTCGAGCAAGCTACAAGGTTACTTTTCCATAGACTGGTCTCATTTGTGGCTCCCATACAAAGGGAGAAACAACCAAATTTAGGTCAATAGTGAGTCATACATGAAGCACAACGTCTTTGACCTTGAAGCAATCAATGAGCCTGTTATTTTTTGTGCAAGAAGATTTAGGAATGTGCTTCTTAGAGGCTGCATTCCAGTATTACTAGGCCATCCAATCCCCAGTCTCTCCAGACACTCAGTTGGAGTTACTCCCTTGTCCTACACCTTATCCCATCACACTTGACATTTCACCTAACACCTCCATTTTGGGTACCCTATCTATTAACACATGCTACCTAGAAGCATCCCAGAACAAAATTTGGACCCTATACTATGATGGCTCCAAGACCCATGATAGAGCGGGTGTTGGTTGTATCCTGATAGAACCCCAGAAGAACAAGTTTCATATATCTTGTAGGCTAGAATTCCAATGCACCAATAATACCACCGAGTATGAAGCACTTATCCTGGGGCTCAAGAAATCAATCGATCTCAAAGTTAGTTGCGTGAAGGTAATCGGCGATTCTGAAATCATCACCCGGTAGGTACATAACACCATCCATTGTCTATCTTCGCATTTGAAGGGATATCAGCAAGAGGTATGGCGTTTGATTTCTACTTTCCATGATTTTGATATTAATTCAGTACTTAGGATGCATAACACGACTCATTAGGGGAATTTTGAGGTCTAAAATGGACCTCCTAAGAAAAATGTACAACTAAAATAAACTTTATAAGAACCAATAGGATTCAAGATGATGATGTTGTTGATCAGCGGTTGTCATTGATGTCAACCCAAGCAGCACTAGGGGCTAACCCAATATTGCATGGGAATTTTTACCTGCCAAATTAATATATTCTGGGTCAATAATGCTTTTGATGGTTTCTACTTGTCGATATTTTTCTGTTGATATATGGCACAACATGTAATTCTTCACGGTTTGAGAGATATTCATGTTTGAAGTTTGTACCCCCAGTTAGTGGGCTAAAATGCCATGGGGTTGGGGCATGGTTCATCGAAAATTCATAATTAATATTTTTTAATCTCCTAAAATACCTCCCACGTTCACTTGTTGAAGCCACTCTCAACCTAAGCATTTATATAAATTGAGATCCTCATTTCCTCCTTATGCAAGGGATTTCGCTATCTGAAACAGGTCATCGTGGAATTTTCGCTCTAAATTTTTTTTTACAAAGGTTCAGAAGCTAAAAGTTTTATGAGGCAAAGCTAAAATCCTGAGGAAGCTACTGTAAAAATTTAAGATCAAGGTGCACAATATTTTTGGAGATATGATCTGTGGAAGTCAGGGTTTTTGTAGGCTCCTGAAATTCATCTCAAAGAAGTGACCTTGGTAAATTCGTCATAAATCCCTCTCTGAGTATCGGATTGGAATTTTTTAAAAAGTAGCAGATAGTGCATAGTCTTTAATTTTCTCTCTATCAATTTCAGAGCCAAATGAAGCAACAGTGACACGTGGCACGCCTTACAATTGCGCTCTACTGAAACAATCCATAATTAGGGCATTGTGAGAGATTGGGTATAAATAACTCTTGAAGAATCCAAATTGGTTCAAACCTGTGGCATTGGAAAGATGACTCAGAGGACTACTACAAGACCGAAAATAAGATATTGATGACATGAAATAACATAGATACACCAGATTCAATATCGAGCTCCTAGAAGGCAAGAAAAAGCTAGATCATGTGTTGTCAAGGGTTGCAAAGGACCAGACTTTCTACGACAGCAAAGCAAAGCAAGGTGCAGGAGAGGGTAGCATGAAAAGAGCAGCAACCAAGGTGCATAACAGCAGCAAGAAGTTCATCATATGAAGTCTTCAAGTGGGCAGCACTGCATACAATCATTGTAAATGTATCATTGTACTTAGTCATTGTAAATACATTATTGTACAAATTGTACTAGTGTCTATCTGCCAAGGGTTGAAGAGGCAGTGTTGGGAGGTCTAGGATCATCATTAGGTGGTTTTGTCAAATTTGGGGTTATGGTCTAGTATATCTTCTTCTTCTACATCATTCTATATCATTGTAAAGTGGACCATTTTCCCTGGTACGGGAGTCCATTCTTCTTTTATTCTTCTATAGGGTGCTAGGGTGGTGGTAGGGTGAGTTGTAGCTCATTGGGTATTGGGGCTGTTAGTGTCGGTAAATATTTACATCCCTCCGTCAAAGATCATTTCTCTTATTGCATTTCCATTTTTAGGTGTCTCATTCCGCTCATTCATCTGCATTCCGTTAGGGTCATGCCATCATCTGACGGAAGGGTCTCTTCACTAGTTTCCCTCATGTTTGTACCTACTGGGTTGGTCGAAATTTATCAAAATTCATTAAAGTTGATTTCAGTCCTTTACAGTCATAGAGGGTCTTGTGGTCAAAAAAGAGTCTTTCAGGCACTAGGTCTAGGGTTCGGTCTTCAGAATGTCAAATAATGCCCGCAGGCCATGAGGATGTCTTCAATAAGTTTTCATTTCAAGATTTTCATCATTAACAATGCTTAAGGATGTTTCTTCTTCAAAACTCTGTTTTGAAGAAGAAATCGTCAAATTAACTGTTTGTAATACATATGTATTTTTAAAGTTTTTCGCCATGAATTATTTCACATGCAGCCCTGGTCATCCTTTTCCGAAATCCAATGCCACCATCCCTGCAAAAAATCAACCAAGAAAGCCATCAATTCAGCCAAAAAATCAAAGAGGAAACAAAAAGACAGAGTTGTATTAAAAGTGAAGAAATGCCAATTTTGAAACATTACAAAATAGGTCTTTACAAAGAAAAAATCAAAGCCATGACTTTATATAGATATTTCTATACTTATCAATGCCATTTGCATTCAAGAGGTCGATTGAAGTCGAAGTTTAGTGGAGAGAGGGAAAAACTTGTAAATTTTCAAGCCAAGACTGTGTTTAGAGTGTGCGCGGCGCATTGGGTAAGAGCGTGGCGCACACAGGCTGTGCGACGCACTGGGCCTCCTGCCACAGTGAATTTTTCCACTGGCGCGGTGCATCCACGGGGTGCGGCGCACTGGGCTTGTGCGCGGCGCACAGAGCCTTAAAGACACAAATTCATCACGGCTCTATAAAAAATCAAATCGATTCAACTCATTTGTTCCAAGTAAGTTTGACAACGCTTGTTCAGTGATTTTAGTCATGTGTGGTGTTGTTTGGAAGCAAAGACATTAGAGTTTTGGTTGGTGAAAAACAAACCCTATTTCCATATCAAAATCTTCTCCCTTAGGGTTTGAAATGAAGTGTAGAAATTTGACTATTGGTGCTAAAAACTCCCACTCCATTGTTCATTCGTGTTCCCATCACTGTCATACTATTATCACAGTCCTTTCCTCTTCCCTATGTCTAAAACCAATCATATTCCTTGTACCCCATTTTCCCTATCACTACACCCTACTACATCTCCCACTCCCATATCACTTATAAAATCCCCAAATCCCGAAGTCCCCCAAGCAGTCAAGTGACTGTCCTTCCACTCAAATTTCACTTGACAGTCCATTACACCCACTGTTTATAATTACCACAGTCCCTCATTTCTTACTTGGTACATATTTGACATATTTGGTATTGAAAGACAAACTCTTATTTTCACCACATATCTATCAGCATATACTTGTTATACACATTGCAAAGCACCATGTTAGAGACAGATTCATCATATGAGCAAGAATATGAGCAGGACAATGATTCAACCACCGAGCTTAATGTACCGAGGAGGTCTCATAAAAGTGGCAGGCACGTCAGAGAAGAGCCCACTTCCTTGACTCAATTGCAGGCCTGCCCGCTTGCAATGGCATGCTTTCAGCAACATTCATGTTTTCAGTATTATGAGATGATTGCTCAGATTCAGCATCATCAGGAGTTGGTTCGCTTATTTTTCCTAGATTTGCATGATGGTCATGTAAACCTTGCTGGAGTGAACTTCACCTTGAAACCAGAAACCATTTCTCAGGCAACCGGGATACCAAACATAGGTGAAGAGTGGAATAAGAGACAACAATATTAGTACTATCTCCACATGGCGTGGAAGGGGTCTTGCCTTCTACATCAGCACAGGTACAAGACAGAGGCAAGAAGCCTATGCAAGATTAGGGCCCCTCAGGAGGCCAAGATACTGATTTTATATTGATCGATGTTGATTCGAGCTCTCCCAGCTCAAAGTTGAAAGAAATCATCCAGGAGCAGAAAGCTGAGATCGACACACTGACCGAGAAATTGCAGAGAGCTCAGTGGGTTATAAATTACTTGGAGCAGCGGAATAAACAATTGGAGGATCAGCAGACACTCATAGAGTTGCGGCAAATCCGTGAAGACCGTGAATTGGCCCGAAAGAGACCAGGTGACATGACACCATTTGAGCGGGAGACTTGCCTTACGAGAGTCAAAATTCATTTGGAGAAGCTCTTGGCAAAGGAAAATAGGGAAAAATACATGCTCAGACATATGAAGAACCACTATTGGGCCCACACACACGTTTGAAGAGCTAGGATGAAGATCCTGAAGGTGAGGTTGAGAAGAGTACTGAAACGGCGAAAAAGGCCTGATCCACTCCAAATCTTGGCCGAAGCCTCTTTGGCTGAGCATGGGACATGATGGGAGACATTCACTCCAAATTTCAGCAAATTTGGAGTAAATTTTGTCATTTTTGAAATTTTGGTTGCAAAACAGGTTTTTCTGCCCGACGCGTTGCGCCACTCGACGCGCGCTTACGTTTGAGAGATCTTCTGGAGGAAAACTTGATATTTTTGGGTTTTTTATGGTAAATTATGCATGCTAAAGTATGGCTGAGATATTTCATCAAGTTATGGGTGGTCTTAAAGGTCAAAAACACTCCAAAAATGGCCTTTCTGCCACTTTTTGCACCAGCAGGAACTAGTCTTGGGAGATTGCAGTTTTGAAGGGGAAAATGACATCCAAATCCAAAAATTCCACTTGAGTTGGATAGAAAACAGACAGGGCTTTCCAAAGAGCTATTATGAGCTCAATTTTGACTTCAGGAAGTGCCCCAAAAATAGGCTCAAAGTGGCGCGGCGCATTGAGTTTTCTGGCGCGGTGCATAGAGGATTTTGGTCCAATTTTTACTTTTCAGCTCAGAAATTCGGCCAGTTTGACTAGTTTCACTTCTTGATGTAATTATTGATCTACCTTGATGTAATTTGATGACTATGATGTAATTTTGGCTCACATTTACTTGTTCTAGAGGATTCACTCACTAAAAAGTGAAAATTAAATGAATGAATCAGTTTCCTTCCATATAGAGGCAAGTTGTTTGATTGCCTAGATTTCAGTTCCTTGTTTAGAATTGGTTGAAACAGCTCCTAGAAGGATGAGCTTGACCCCTAGAGGCATGGGAAGGGGTTAGGATGGTCTATATATTGTATTTTCTGAGACATTTTCAGGGTTGGACTCTTGGGAAAAGTTGGGCACCTCATTGTATATTCATTTCAGCTTTTTGGCAAAGGAAAGACCAGAGTTTTGCAGCACTTGTTGGGATCCTTGTGGCTCTGAGTTTTGATGATGTTTTTCTCCATGTATCTATAAGTTTCATTAATGTTTATGTATGCCATTTCCCTTCTCTTTGCTTCCGAAATTAAACAAATGAGTAACTAAGGTAGAATTCATTAGTTTGTTGGTGCTCTGCCTTAAAATTTTGTTTAGTTTTATATGTTTTTGTCAGTTTGAAGAGGATCCTTGCACCCTCTTGCCCTCTTCAGCTCCTCAGCAGTCTTTTCCATCCATTCATTGAATCTAAGACATCAAAGTCATTGCCTTCCCTGCCCCAACTTGAACTCTGCAAGAATTTGGCCTCATCCCCAAGCCCAAAATTGCCTTTCCCTTTTTCCAACAAAAACCCCTAAAAATCATTCCAAACTCCTTGATTAATATACCTAGCCTAAAATTAGCACTCATTTCAGTCATCTCAAGGCCTATTGATACATTTTTCCTGATATTGACCCGGAGAGAGCCCTCTCATGTTCTGGTAGGGCTAGCTACCAGACTGAGCGTGGTTTGGTGTTACCCTGAATCCCGCCTTCTTTCAGCTTGAGGTGGATTTGGGAAATAACATAGTGGCAACCATACTGGGGAGAAAATGGTTTGATTTTTGGTTTTACTTGTGTTATAAGTTACAGAAGGAGCCTGAAGTTATGCCAGGAAGCCTTCGAAACGCTTTTGCTTTGCATTAGCGGCAGTAGATAAACGCTGCTTCAGTCAATCTCCGATCTAGCTTGTGAACGTGAAAATTAACGTGTAAATTGCCCCAGTACATGTATCAAGTTAGATCTGATGGTTGATGGTGGACAACGATCAGACATAAGAAGGCTGAAATCATTCACCTGGCGACTTCATTCACTGAAAAATCCAGAAATCAATGCTTCATGGTGACTCCACTGCAGGAAGATCAGTAGCTTTAAGATTTTCAAGATGGAACGGGTTGCAAGAAGATACGCTCCCATGAGCCAAGATCACATCCCCGGTTTTCCAAATAAAATTCCCAAGGTGGATTGGCTTCATAATTTGCCTATGTTCAGAAATGTGGAAGGTAATGACGCTGCTCTTCATCTGGTGAAATTTCACATTCATGTGCATAAATTAAAGATCGATTTTCCTGAAGACTGTTTGATGAAAATGTTTATGGCTACTCTGGAAGACGAAGCCCGATCTTGGTATGAAAGTTTGCCACCTGCTTCTATTTATTGTCTAAAGGATTTTCATACAATATTATTTGAAAGGTATAAAGAATCTTGTCCATCCTTAATATTAGTGCAGAATTGTTGTGAACACGTTAGTAGTTTCATTGAAGATCTTGAGAATTTTTATGGGGATAATGAATTGATGGACGGAGAAATCATGGAAGCATTGTATGAAAATTCATTTCAGCAGTACACAGAAATCTTAGAGGATACTTATCAAGATCAGCAGGTTGAAGATTTCCATATGGCTGAAGATGATGAAAGAAGAAGTTTTATTTCAGATCTGGTTGAAATAAAGGATGATACGCAGGAAAATGATGTTCCAATCTCAGATAGTGATGACAATAAATCAGATCGTGAGATAAATTGTGATGAGGAAAAACATGTTGTTCCGGATCTCATAAAAGAGAGTTGTCTTGTTGAGGCCGCCTCAAATGAAGAAAACAGAGTTACAGACCTAAATGCTCTCATCCCACCAGAACTAGATCTTCACGAGGAGGTAGTTCATTCCCTCTATGAAAAACAAGACGAGATCTTCGCTCAAGTAAGTGAAAAAGTTTCCTTGGATGAATCGTTGGTAGATGATAGAAATGTCATATTTGAGTATCAAGAATCATCTGAAGTTTCTTTTCTTATGATTGATGAATGTAATGAGAAACATGATAATCTGGCTGTTATATCATATGAAGATGATCAAAATAATATTCAGACTACAGAAGATAAGAGCATTCAGGACTGCCTTTCAAATTCTTCTTCATATGTCTCATGTTTTGAAATGTTTTTCCAAGAGGAGATCTGCTCATCTACTTGTTTAGAATTTTTTTAGGACCAGGAATATAATTTTACTGAAGTACATTATGAAAGAAGATCATAATCAAAAGAAAAATACACCTTGTTTCTTCAGCAGGAGGTAAATCTTCATGTTTTTCAGGATCCATTGGCAAATCTGTTGCAGTCAGCAGTGAAGGTGATTATTGCAGTATTTAGTGATGAAGGAGATCATGGTCAATTATGTTTTTGGATTCCCAGTTACCAGTATCTATTATTGACCAGAAGATCTGATCAGGAGAATCAATCAAGGAAGCATCTGCTTGATTGGTTACATTGGAAAGCACACTACACATGATTGTACATATTCCATCAGCAGGCAGTTGGTTGTCATCATGATTTGAAACCCTCGAAACTTGATGGACTGCTGCCATTAAAAAGCTTTGTAAGTAATTGTTTTAGTTAAGTCAGTCATGAGTCATTTGCGCGTCATTTTTGAGTTTTTGACTCCATTTCCCAATGGATGAAAGCATTTCCTGCTTTCCAAAGATCTTAGTTCTTGGCACCTCCAAGGAGCTACCATCCCCATTGGAGCCAATGTTAGAGTCGGTCTTGTCATCCCTCCGTCAGAGATCATTTCTCTAATTGCATTTCATTTTTAGGTGTCTCATTCCGCTCATTCATTTGCATTCCGTTAGGGGGCATGCCATTATCTGATGGAAGGGTCTCTTCACTCGTTTCCCTCATGTTTGTACCTGCTGGGTTGGTCAAAATTTATCAAAATTCATTAAATTTGATTTCAGTCATTTACAGTCATAGATGGTCTTGTGGTCAAAAAAGAGTCGTTCAGTCACTAGGTCTAGGGTTTGGTCTTCAGAATGTCAAATAATTCCCGCAGGCCATGAGGATGTCTTCAATAAGTTTTCATTTCAAGATTTTCATCATTAACAATGCTCAAGGATGTTTCTTCTTCAAAACTCTGTTTTGAAGAAGAAATTGTCAAATTAATTGTTTGTAATAAATATATATTTTTAAAGTTTTCCGCCATGAAGTACTTCATATGTATCCTCTAATCATCCTTTGTCGAAGTCCAAATGCCACCATCCCTGCAAAAAATCAACCAAGAAAGCCATCAATTCAGCCAAAAATCAAAGAGGAAACAAAAAGACAAATTTGTATTAAAAGTGAAGAAATGCCAATTTTGAAACATTACAAAAGTGTGTCTTACAAAGAGAAAATCAAAGCCATGACTTTATAAAGATATTTTCATTGTTTGAAAAGCCATTTGCATCCAAGACATCAAAGAAAGTCGAAATTTAGTGTGAGAGGGTGAAGCTATCATTTTGGAGCCAAGACTATGGGTAATTGTCTGTGCAGTGCATTGGGTAAGAGCATAGCGCACATATGATGCCCAATGCACTGGGCCTCCTGCAACAGTGCATTTTTCCACTGGTGCGGCGCATCCACAAGACGCGGCGCACTGGGCTTGTGCACGGTGCATAGAGCCTTAAAGACACAAATTCATCATGGCTCCATAAAAAATCAAATCGATTCAACTCATTTGTTCCAAGTCAGTTTGACAACACTTGTTCAGTGATTTTAGTCATGTGTGGTGTTGTTTGGAAGAAAATATATTCGAGTTTTGGTTGGTGAAAAACAAACCCTATTTCCATATCAAAATCTGCTCCCTTAGGGTTTGAAATGAAGTGTTGAAATTTGACTATTGGTGCTAAACACTCCCAATCAATTGTTCATGCGTGTTCCCATCACTGTCATACTGTTATCACAGTCCTATCCTCTTCCCTCTGTCCCAAAACAATCATATCCCTTGTACCCATTTTCCCTATCACTAAACCCTATTAGCCCTCCCACTCCCATATCACTTATAAAATCCCTAAATCCCAAAGTTCCTAAACATAAATCAAGTGATTGTTTTTTCATTAATTGCACTTGAAAAACTCCCACTTTCCCACTGATCATACTTACCACAGTCTCTCATTTCATACTTGGTACATATTTGGTATTGAAAGACAAACTCTTGTTTTCACCACATATATATCGGCATATACTTATTTTACACATTGCAAAGCACCATTTCAGAGACAAATTCATCATATGAGCAAGAATATGAGCAGGACAGTGATTCAACCACCAAGCTTAATGTACCAAGGAGGTCTCATAAAAGTGGCAGACACGTTAGAAAAGAGCCCACTTCCTTGACTCAATTGCAGGACTGCCCGCTTGCAATGGCATGCTTTCAACAACAATCATGTTTTCAGTATTGTGAGATGATTTCTCAGATTCAGCATCATCAGGAGTTGGTTCACTTATTTGTCCTACATTTGCGTGATGGCCATGTAAACCTTGCTAGAGTGAACTTCACCTTGACACCAGAAACCATTTCTCAGGCAACCGGGATATCGAACATAGGTGAAGAGTGGAATAAGAGACAAAGACGAGTACTATCTCCACATGGCGTGGAAGGGGTCTCGCCTTCTACATCAACACATGTACAGGACAGAGGAAAGAAGCCTATGTAGGATGAGGGCCCCTCAGGAGGCCAAGATACTAATTTTATATTGATCGATGTTGATTCGAGCTCTCCCAGCTCAAAGCTGAAAGAAATCATCCAGGAGCAGAAAGCTGAGATCGACGCACTAACCGTGAAATTGCAGAGAGCTCAGTGGGTTATAAATTACTTGGAGCAGCGGAATAAACAATTGGAGGATCAGCACACACTCATGGAGCTGCAGAGAATCCGCGAAGACCGTGAATTGGCCCGAAAGAGACCAGGTGACATGACACCATTTGAGCGGGAGACTTGCCTTACGAGAGTCAAAATTCATCTGGAGAAGCTATTGGCAAAGGCCAATAGGGAAAAATACATGCTCAGACATATGAATAACCACTATTGGTCTCGCACACACGTTTGCAGAGCTAGGATGAAGATCCTGAAGGCGAGGTTGAGAAGAGCACTGAAACAGCGAAAAAGGTCTGATCCACTCCAAATATTGGCTGAAGCTTCCTTGGCTGAGCATGGGACATGATGGGAGACATTCACTCCAAATTTCAGAAAATTTGGAGTAAATTTTGTCATTTTTGAAATTTTGGTTGCAAAATAGTTTTTTCTGCCCGACGCGTCGTGCCACTCGACGCGCACTTACGTTTGAGAGATCTTCTGGAGGAAAAATTTACATTTTTGGATTTTTTATGGTAAATTATGCATGCTCAGGAATGGATGAGAGATTTCATCAAGTTTTGGGTGGTCTTAAAGGTCAAAAACACTCCAAAAATGGCCTTTCTGCCACTTTTTGCACCAGTAGGAACCAGTCTTGGGAGATTGCAGTTTTGGAGGAGAAAATGAACTCCAAATTGAAAAATTCCACTTGGGTTGGATAACAGACAGATAGGGCTTTCCAACGAGCTATCAGGAGCTCAATTTGGACTTCAGGAAGTTTCCAAAAAACAGGCTCAAAGTGGCGCGGCGCATTGAGTTTTCTGGCGCGGCGCATAGAGGATTTTGGTCCAATTTTTACTTTTCAGCTCAGAAATTCGGCCAGTTTGACTAGTTTCACTTTGTGATGTAATTATTGATCTATATTGATGTAATTTTATGACTATGATGTAAATTTGGCTCATTTTTACTTGTTCTATAGGATTCATTCACTAAAAGGTGAAAATTAAGTGAATGGATAAGTTTCCTAGCATATAGAGGCAAGTTGATCGATTGTTTATCTCTTAGCTTCCTAGTTTAGAATTGGTTCACGCCGTCTGCTCCATAGCGTGAATGTCCGCTCCATCACCTCAATCTCGCTCGACAATCTGCCAGACCGATTCCGAGGAGCATCTCCCCACCCTTCTCACCATCATCACCGCCACTCCGCCTCTCCCCGGCTATGTATCTACAGTTCTCGTGAACCGCACGTCGCCAAACTACACCGCCGTCACTCGACCTCCGATTTACCCACTGAAAATTACTCAGAAAATTTTAGGAATTTGGGAAGGTGATCCTTGCCCAAAACCTAGAAAAACCTGAAAAGGGTTTCTTCTAATTCCAAACTTCAAAATTTGACCCTTTTTATTTTGGCCCTTTTTCCAATTTCGTTTTTGGTACTGCAACTACTATTACTCTCCAAAATTCCAGCAAACCTCTGTATGATCTCTTTCCCGATGTCATAGACCACAGGCTGAGCCAGATCTATGCTCTGATACCACTGTAATATCCCGAAAGGGAAATAGACAGCAATACAAGCATACGACAATATAGAAAATGCCTAACCAAGCTTGCTTTTCACTTTAGAATTTCCATTTCACCTTAGAAAGACCAAAAAAATGACAAAAAGTTAAGAAAGAGGTTATCTTGCACATATAGTGCGCCGCACTTCATCAGCTTACGATTCCCGGATTGACAATTAAATGCAGCAATTTAGGACACACTAAATTGACCAAACACCAACTAAGAATCCATACATGACAATGGCGTTTTAAAAGCACCCTCCTCAAGTAACTAATATAGCAAAAAATATGGATGAAATGAACATGGAACAGTATATCATGACTAGGCCTATTTAAAGCGCTTGACTAATCCAAGTATGGGAACCAACTAGGATGAATCCTTACTTAAGACCAGTGAGCCACTCGCATTCTAGAACATGATACAAGAAGATAAATAGCATTAAATGAGATATTATATTAACACATAAGAAAAGATTACATACTGTGGGATACCAAAGACCAGAATCCTCATTACAATTATAACTCCTCCTCACTGAAACCCTACGGGCTCTCAGCCTTCATACAGAAACTTTACAAGATGTATACAAACGCCTTTCACTACACAGTTTGCTGATAGAAATCTTGAACCCTTACACTGTCTTTCTTCCTCATTTTTATAAGAGAAACTGAAAGCTCTAGAGAATGAGGTAGGTAATATACATTTAATGATCTAATTTAAAACAAATTTGAAAGAAAAACCCGCCTATGCTGTTTGACGGTGCTGAACTGGTGCAAGTACTCTGCTGCTGTTTTATGAAATAAATGTTGAGGATGAAAATATCCTCATAAACAGGACATAAAGAATAAAATATACAAATGTTCTGTACTTGACTGAAAGAGAAAAATTTGCTGCAATAAACCCTTGAGGTTGCTTGTATTTGTGCATGGTACTCTCGGCCCTCTAACTTTGAATTAAAATCCCAGATCTTTAATGCAGGGCATTGCATTTCTCGATCTTTCACTGATATCCTTATGCTGTGAAATAAATGTCTTCATCTACCAGAAGCTACCTTTTGTATTTCTCCGAAGGGTTCAATGGATTTATTTCTATTTCCATTAATGAAGTCATATCACAGTAACTACCCCCAGCTTCCCTCTTAAATTTCTTCATCGGAGACTATCAATGGCGGTGCTCTTGACCTCTGTGATGGAGGCAGTGAATAAAAGTAGCTTCTTCTTAATCTAAACCTGCAAAACCCGCAAATACATTAGAGGAAAAGCCAGACGCAAGGGTGGTGGAGGGAGACGTGACTACGGAATTGAGGATGAAGACTGGGAAAAATGATGAGGGGATGCAGGGTTGCGGAGAAATTACAGTGGAGAAGTGGTGGATGAGCCAGGCAGAGACGAGACATGTGGCGGAACAGTGATAAATGAACGCGGAGGTTTGTATCATAAAAAACGATAAAATACAATAAATGAATAGGGTATATGAAAGGTGGAGGTGGGGCACAATGAACACGTGGAGCGAATGATGAGGATGCACGAGAAACTGGTGGAAAGATGACGTGGAGCTACAGGGTTGGTGACCTGGCGAGGTTTTGATACAGACCGTTCGATCGTTGGGGAAAATCGACAGTGAAAGCGTGACGATGAACCATGAAATGGTGGGCCAGGGAGAGTGCGGACTATTGTTAACACCCATGCAACTTCAGAGAATAGCCATCGTCGGATGCAGCGCACAAGATCGGACGGTGATGATGAATTCCGCTGCCCGACTTTTGACTGAACAATAATGCGCGAAGTGGGCAGTTTCGGGAATCGTACATGAGGAAACTTGTCATGCGATCTATGGAATCGCTGGCCCCGCAGAGAATACCGCCCTCTTAGCAATGGTGGTGCGGAATGAAACCGTCGGTTTTCACACAATGAAAGCGGGCATGGGGACCACCACGGGAGACAGTTCCGCTCCGTCGATTTTTTTTTTATCGGACGACAGAGATGAACTACGGGTGGCCAAGGTGTATGGACACAAGAATTTTGGAGCAACCCCCCATAGTGAATGGCAGCCGTTAGATTAAGTCTTCACCCATCCCAAGGAGTCAACTACGGGGGCACCAAGGTTTGACCCTACGGATAGAGTAAAGCCCCCGCAGGGGAAACGCTTCGGTCACGGCGTCAGGTCACATGGGGAGAAAAAGGCGCGGGGCTAGCGGAGAAGGGGTTGAGCCCAATATAATTTCAAATATGGATTCTGGAAATTAAAAATACAATTTTAAAGCAGCGAGAGGGCAACGATAGACAGCTAATGGATTTTGCAAGACAGGGCGAGGGAATATGATGATTTAAATCAGCTGGCTCATGGAGATTTCCATAAGGAGAGGATCGTGAACAACAGGTTCAACGTAGATCTAGAAGGTGAAGCAAGAAGCATACAGAAGCATCGAGAAATACAAGGCCAAGTTTGTGGGCAAGGGATTTCTCAAGTGGATGGAATTGAATACGAGGATAATTTTTCTCTAGTATCAAGGTATGCGTCTATCAAACAAATTCTAGCACTTTCAGCGCAGATGGGATGGAAGATCCATCAGATGGATGTGAGTACAACATTCCTCAATGGATTGATTGAGGAGGAGGTGTAAATTGAACAATGGGAAGGATTTGTGACCTTCAATAGAGAGTCGTATGTGTGCAGAATAAAGTGAGCATTGTATGGATTGAAACAAGCACCCCATGCTTGGTACACTAGGATCGACAACTATTTCACTAGGTTGGGCTTCACCAAAAGTGGAGCATATGAAAACCTTTACCATATTTTTGTTGAAGTTAATTTTTTGATTAAAGTATTATATGTCGATGATTTTATTTTAACCAGTGCTTAGAAGTTGATAAAATATTTCAAAGAGGATATTGCAAGATAATTCGAGATTGTTGACGCCTAATCCTTGGGATTGGGTGAAAATGTAAAATAATGCAAATTGAAAATAAGGAGTTGGAATATGAAGATATACTGTAGGATGAATCCCAAGAGTCTCTCCCTCCATGTATATATTTATGTTCACCCTTAATGAAAAATCACAATTCATCTTGTGGAGTTACCTCCTGGCCTGATGTGGTATCAGAGCCAGCTTCATTTTTAGCCTTTCTTCCCTTGTTGTAACTCCCTCTTGTTCTGCCTACTCTGCAAAACTAACATTCTCTACTCCCATTTAGAGTTTTCTTCCTGGATATGTTGAATGCATGAGGGTGCTAGATAATCATTTATTTGTTTTGGAGGAGTTGTGAATACAATTGAACGGAGGTGCGCATGGTATGCCGAATTTTTTACTATGTTTACTATTGGTGCGACTGTATTAATACAATTGCAATGTATTTTGTGTTAATAAAACTCCAACATATTGTGTGTTACTCCATAATATGCGCTCCTAATTAGAGTTTTTCCTATATTATAACACTCCCACTGCACGTTGCCTCATGGTTTCCTCCTTCCTGCACTCCTCTCCACTACACATGCAACTGTTTCCTCTCGGCCCCTAATCTAGGTAGTCGACTATCCGCCCTTCCACAACACTGACACCATCTCTCCCTTTGTCCACTGACCATGCCACAGACCACACTTCCCAAACCTCCCTTGGTTCACGCTCTTCAACATCATATAATAGTATGCTCCCGGTATAACACTGTTCTCCCCTCCATATGCTTCTCCCACCGCACTAGCTCCCCATACCACACTCCGTTGTTGCAACCACACTCCCACACGCAACTGCAAATTCTCCTTCGTGATTATTCTCCTATTCAGCCTACACAAAGATCCCTCCATCTCGCATTCTTCTCTCCAAATAGTTCTCTCCATAGCACCAGTTAATATGTAATACAACCAAATTGGTTAGTATGTATTGTGTTAAGTCATTGACATCATGACCTCCATCACATCGTATCACCATTACCATATTACTTCGACCTCCCTCCATGTTTTTTCCTTTCCATATGCGACCTCCCCCAAATAAAACCTCCCCCATATAACCCCCCCCCCCCCCCAATATAAAACATCCCCCAAATATTACCTTTGTCATATATTACAAATCAAAATTCTATTTCTACTAGAGTGAGATTTTTTTTACACTAGAAGTCCAAATTTTTATATATTGGTAGCAGAGTATAATTTTTTTACGTAGTACATATATTTTAAGAATTCATTCACTCATATATATTGTAAGAGTGGTTCTCATTGGAAAGGATAACTATCCTGAGTGGTCCCATAAAATAAAACACAATCTCATTTTCAATGTGCTATGGAAATGAGTTGTGTAGGAGATGAAGATAATGAACCTGCAAAACCTACCTCAGAAAATGAGATCACCATTTGGGAAAACAAGAATAGCAATACATGTTCCTTGATTGTATCATTTGTAAATGAAGAGGCGATTTTCCATATTTCACCATTCTCAAATTCTTATGATGTCGTGAAGAAGTTGAAGGAGTTGTATGACTAACACTCTGAACTTGAAGTTGTCCAATTGATGATTAAATTGTCCAGCCTTGAATTAAAAGATGATGACCCTCTTGCTTTAGAATCATAAGTGAGATCTATCATGCATGATATTAAAAATACTGGTGTTGAAATAGACATACCTCTCATAGCTTATGTCAAGGCACTATATCCCACTTACTCACATTATCTTGAGTCATTGCAAGAAAATGGAAATCTCAAGGAGATTACCTTTGAGTCCCTTGAGAAGAATTTTGTTGAGAGAGAAAAAGATTTTGTGAAGAATACAACTCATTGGTATTATAATGAATTTTTTTGTCTTGCACATATAGAGAACAATCATGCTCAAGATTCTTCTAGAGGAATAGGTGGCCAAAGAGGAAGAGGAAGAAGAAATTTCAAAGGGGGGGAAGAAATTTCAAGGAGAAAAGTCTAATCTTTGTTGCACACGTTGTAATAGAGATGGACATGATGCATCCACATGTAATTTTCCTTGGGATAGAATTGAGTAGTAAATATACGAAGCCAAATGTAAAAATCATGACAAAGATAAAGGTAAAGCACCCGAATCTACTCACTATGCTACGACACATTGTAATATTGGAGTAACTAAAGACTTGTTTAATGCTTCACTTGCTTCTTGGAAAATGATTGGTTGCTTGATTCAGGAGAAACATGCTGCATAACTTTTAAAAGAGATTTTTTTGAAGAATTTAATGATAATTTTGATGGATCATTATACTTTATAGAAAAATAAAAACTCAAGCTATAAGGGCTTGGCACAATCAGGTTGAAAATGCCTGCTCTTTCAAGCTTTCTTCTAAATGATGTTTTATACCTACTGGAGTTGAGGAGAAATTTTTTTTCTTTGGTCCACATCCACCAGCAAGGACACTCCATTCATATGTTTTATGGAAAGGTTGAGTTTAGAAAAGCATCATATTACTCACTTGTCATGATGGGGATTGAATAAGAAAGACTTCTAAAGCTCCAAGGTACCTCTGCTCATCCACAAAACTTTGCATACATTTCTCACTGTGATGAAGGTAAATTTCCATCAATTATTTTACGACATGATATATTTGGACACAACTATGAAATACTTCGATTGTTGAAGAAAAATGGTTGTTACTGGTTTACCTACAATTCCTAGGAAACTTAAGCAATGTGATGCTTGTATTCTGGGAAAGCATAGCAAACAAACTTTTCATGATTCACATTCGAGAGAACATAGAAAAATTGCACTCATTCATTCAAATTTATGTGTCCCAATGCATGTTCCTTCTGCAAACAGAAATAAATATATGGTGATATTTATTGATGACTACACCAGAATGTGTTGGGCTTATTTATTGAAGAACAAATCGGATGCTTATCAAACATTCAAGAAATTTCATGCATGGATTGGAAATTTTGCACAAAATCATATAGGCTCTATTCACATTGATAATGGAAAATAATACACTTCAAATGAATTTGAAAACTATCTTTGCCAACATGGGATCAAATCTCAAACAATTATGCCATATAATCCCTAATAGAATGGAGTAGTTGAAATACTAAACATGAAAATTTTAAATATGTTACGATCCATGATGTTTTTCAAGAATGTAAAATTGATGTTTTTGGATGATGCAGTTCTATGTGTTGTATATATAAAGAATAGGTTTCCTTCTAATGTTGTTAGAAACAAGATTCCTTATGAAAAGTGGCATGGCCACATTCCTTCGGTAAAGCATCTCAGGGTCTTTGGTTCCACCTGTTATGCCTTGATACCTAAGTAACAAAGAAACAAACTTGGTGCGAGGAGTTGTAAGTGTACCTTCTTGGGGTATTCAAATACCTTCTGTTAGCCACCTATAACATTTTTTATAGCAAAAGGTGGCTAAAACTGTTTGGAGCCTTCAAGGAACAAATTTTTATTGCTAAAAATTGTTGGCTCTTGAAAACTTTTGAAGGCCTCATGCCTCTGTCCAAATCTTCATTATTGTCCTTGTCTTAAAAACTCTGAAATCCTGTTGATTCCCAAGGAAGAATACTGCTGCAATCACCATTGTCCTTTTTCCCCTTCTTCCAAAACTAACCTCATCTTTGTCTTTTCTATTTCCCATGAAAAACCCTCATTTTCATGTTTCTCCCCTTTCCCCTTCATCAAAAACCCTTTGATAAGGTCTAAGGCCCTTTATTTGCCTTATCGAAACCCTCAAAATCCTTTGAAAACCATTGAAAACCTATAAAAACCACATTTTCATATTATAAACTAAAGCCCCCTTAGGCTAAGTCTTTAACCTTTCCTCTCCACACGCCTTAGTGCTAGAACCAAGCACTAGCCATCTAAGCGCTTATCACATCACCCCATGCTGATTAGCCCTTCATCCATAACCCCCGATCATATGGTTTTCCATGTAACCCATGGCCCCGCAGACGGGCGCCTAACCGTTTTGTATTTATATCCCGCCCCTGAAAATATTAAAACTTTATGTTATATTGAAACATTGGGTTTTTTATTATTTTTTAAAGTTTCCAATGGCGCAAAATTTCAGTCAATATCCGTCGTTGATCTGATCTGCAGATTGACGACGCGCAATCCATCACCTGGTGGTCCCTACCATTCACTCACCGTTGCAAAAACCACACAGTATCCATCGCACCGCTTTTGTGAGCAGGGCAATATTTTTCATTTTGCAGTGATTCCATACACCACTTGACACGTGGTCCAGGCACTATTCATAAAACCGTCGTCCATCGCGCGTTAAAGACCGGACATGGACTCGACGCGATATTAATGTCCACCGTCCGATCTGAGGCCGCCCATCGGACGGCTATCGCTCACCAAAGAAGCCCGACAGTTAACCAGGCTACGACGCGGCATTTAAAAGATCTCCGCCATCGATCTAATTTGTAGATCGACGGCCCACAAGTCATCGCCCTGATTCCTCCGCTTTGACTTTTCACCTCTGCTCCTGACCGTCGATCTCTGTGCGATCGACGGCTCTGATTCAAATTCCTTTTCACTCTCCTCTAACCTCCTCTAATCGATCTCGATCATTGGATGACGCCATCCAATGGCCACACTCTCTCCACGCGCCTTCTAAAGCAGTTAGCCTATACATGCAGGATTTTATAATATTTCTTTGTATTTTGCAGGGTTAATGGTTTTTTCCGCCATGACTGAAGAATTTTCAGAGGTAGAGGGTGACGATCCTCCCGCCTTCGATTCAGCAAAGAAAATCCTTCGCAGGGTTTAAAATTCGCGTTTCATTGGTGTTTCATGAGCCATTGATGCCATATGAGCCCTGCGCGGCCTGAAAATCAACAAGACATTGTCCATTAAATAAATCAAAAGAGTATCAGTGTCGAAGATAGAACACAGCAGAACAAAAGGATTGAAGATAATTTGGGGATTACGGCTAAGAATGATTATCAAAAGCCTAATCCCCAGAATTAAAACACAATAAAAGAAACATCATAAGTGTATCATATAGAAAAGCCTCCACTGCCACATCAAGGAAAATTGATTCCCCCAGCTACCTTAGAGCCACCTGCAGCCTCAAAGCAATCAAAAGAAGGCCGAAGTTATTACCAGACCAGGAGGTATTTTGAATCATACAACTAAACAATTATTTCAAACAAAGGAACTTATTGCAAGCTGTCAGCAGAAGCTATTACAAGGATAACAATGAGCCTTGAAGTCAACAAATTATTTCTAGCAAACCTAATAGTTAATATAAATGATTTAATACAGAGGACACCTATGTAGGCTTCTTCATTGAGCCCCCAAAATGCCGAGAAGCCATCAAGTCTGTATTAATTATCTTTAGAGATATTTATCAGAATCCAGCTCCTCATTTCTTCTATAAATACTTCTGTAGAAGATGAGGACATTTTGGTTGGTTGTTGGTTGATCACTAGTTGTAATATTGGAACTCTCTGAAATAATACATATTCTATTGAAGTTGAAGAAGAAATTGAAGTCTTGAGGCCCTGATGATATTGTTGCATGCTTGTTACTGTGAAGGCTCTATCATTGGATCCATGAGCTTGGTAGTTGGTGAAGTATTCTAAACTGTTTAATGTTTTCTCCTGTTTTCATTATGTTCCATGATTTCTTACTACAGTAGGTTGAAAGTTTTAGGTTAAGAAATGACTCCTGGAAGCACCTTAGACCTGTTCATCCTTCACTCTTTCATGTTTTCTTCTGCTGAAGTATTTTAGAGTCTTTATTCTCTCTCGTTAGTCTTCATGCTCGTTTATTTCCTTAATAGTTTGAATAGTTGGTTTCAGCATGATTTATGGTTTTCCCTGCTTGTCTGCTGCCACTTAAAAACTGTTATTGAAGTCTCCCTTTGAATTTTTCTGCTTACAGTGAGCCAAGGAGGTTTGTTCTGATCTTGCCCTTTGTCCTTGCTTAAGCAGTTGTCTTAAAGGTCTTTATAGTTGTAATCATAGATGTGTTAGGTGTTCCCTCTTCTATGACTGCAATTATCAGTTAATCTTTTATGTTTTCTAAGTCATTTGAAATAAAATATTTGAGGAAATAGGGTGTTCCCCGAATCTTAGATTTCATTTTAAAAGTTTTTTTGAAATCATTTTTTGCTTAAAGTGTGATTTGTAGAATTCATGGTTAGCCCTGTCTATCAAAAAGCTCTTTATTGTCTAAATTGTGTTTTCAAATCCCCTTTGTTGAGAATTAAACTTCTCTTTCCAAATCATTGATGTTCATCTCATTCTAAAAACCAAAGGATCTTGTGGCCATGTTAGATTTTCCCTTTGATATCCCATATCCATTGATAAGTATGCTATGACCTCTTTTTGACTCCATTGCCTAATGAACCAGATGTTCCTCCATTCTATATATCTTTCCTAGGCCATTCATGTTCTGTTGTATCAATCCGACCAAACAAACAATCAAACACTTGCACTTAATAACTAGTCTAAAATCCATACTCTAAGCACACAAGATAAACCTTTGCAAACAAACATTCGAGAGATCTCTCTCTGAGAACAGAAGGACTAGATACTGGGACTCTAAAGATTGGTTCTGATGTTCGCTTGTCTTTTGATTTTCCAAACTATCAAAACACGGGACACCAACATAATGATAATCACAGTGGGACCTACTGAGATTACAGTGGTTTGAAAACACTTCTTAAAGCTCTTTAGGCCCTTAAAATTGATAAAGAACACCTTCTGGACTTATCCCACCACTCACACCAACATAATGGCAATCACGGTGGGACACTGAGTTCATATTTTCCTATCAAGCTCTTATAGACTCATTAGTATTTCAAACAACCATAGAAACTCAGAAAAACCCAAAAATATTTCAGTTTAGCTTCATAATAAACATGGTGGTGGAACCATAAAACATTTTACCTTCAAAAAAGCTAAAAATTTTCCACCTGGTGACTCCACTGGCCTCCAGTAAGCCTATTACCCTTCCAGTCCTTGTAGACTCCCTTGGGAATGCATTGAGCAAACCCAATCATGCTGTTGGTGGACAACAAATTTCAAAATCTTCCACCTGGTGACTCCACAATCCCAAAAGAACTAATGACTCCACTGGCGGAAGACTCTGAACTGGTTGAAAAGATACAATGACCTCTTTATTACAAATATGGATCCAAGTATGGACAGGGAAGCTAAACTAAACACATTATTGGACCTAATTGGAAAAATAATGTACATACTTGACAAAATATTGGATAGGCATGAGGTTGATATAGATGTTGATTATCCAGAGAAACCTATGTTTTTCCCAGATCAAACAAAAACTCAACCATTACAAGACCTAGACAATGAGAAATATGTAGATGATGATCAAGACTTTATAGAATAAGGTGAGCAATATTATAGAGAAAAAAATAAAGAAAAATTATTGATCATGATGGAGAAAATGGTGTACATGCTTGGGAAAATATTTGAAAGGTATGAGGCCAATTTAAATATTGATGATCTAGAGAAGCCCATGCTCCTTTCAAATCAAGAACAAAACCAAAAACTACAAGATATGTACGATGAACAAGATTACAAATAAAGCAATGAAGAAGGTTGTCAGGAAATTCCTTATTACCTACCTATATCTTGTACAAGGCTATTAAGAGAACTTCATGATAAAATTACAAATACTTATAGTGAGCAGTGCCCTGAGGAAAACATAAGCCATCTTGAACTCACAAAATCTGAAATGGGAGAAGAGACAACACAACCAGAGTCTCTGTTGTTATGTTATGACTCATTTTAGATTATTAAAGAAGAATGGCATCCTGACAATATACTTGAAACAACTCATGAACCTTATAGTCAAAGCGACTGTCATGAAAATCATGAGGAGTTGTTTGAAATTGAGATAGATCAGTAAAAGGAAGAGAATCCTCAAAATTCCCCTGCAAATACGAGTAATGATTCCCTAGAAAAGGCTCAAGAAGACATCCAGCCTCAAAAATAGTTAACACAAGAGGGAGAGGACTGTTGTTCTTCTGTCAAAAACAAAGAGAAAATTCCTCCTCTTTTTACAGAGGAAGAAATTGATCAGATATTAAATAAACAGCTAGCCCTCAATTCTTTATTAGAAAAAAACACTTCTGCTCATTTACCTACTAAATCTTGTTGTCTTGAAACAGAAAATAAACTTGTAGATCAGCTAAAGGAACAAACTGATAACCCAATATGCTTTATTGGTGAAATTGTTTATACTAAATATTTTTTAACTTCTGATCAATCTGATGATGATGATGAGCTCCAAACAGAAACTAATCATGCAGGACAACCAGCAGTTGATTGGTGTCATGAATTTCATTATAATCTTCTTGAAAGTAGCAATCAGCTAGTCCAATTCATTAGGAATAGTTTTCACATAATTAGGAATCATCTATCTATTAGTTGTAATGTTGGGGTTGAGAAGAAAGAGGAATTTCTTGAACAGGTTACATATAAGGAGCCTCCTCCTGAAAGGGTTGAGGTAATAAAAGATACCCTTGCTCAAGAACACGATGATCTCTTCACAGAGCACAGTCCACTGAATCAGAGCATACCAGGACTACAAGAGGACAACACTGTAATATATGATGAATCCTCTAGTTCAGATAATAATGAAGATAAGGAATTTTTCCTTTCTCATAATAATCTTTGCCTTAATCCAATGGAGAAAAAAGATATAATCTTGGTTGAAACACATCTTCCAAATACTCTTAACCAGGCACTATTTCAAGATCCCTATGCTCACTTCTTGAAGGAATTTGAAGAAGGGATCAAGGTCATTAGGAGAAGTGTATTACCAAAAGCAAGAAGATTATTTAGCACTACTTCCAAAAAAAAAAGGAATGGGAGTGGCCCTGTTTGTCCAGCCTACCCAAGGAGATGAAAAACAACCAATCACGGAATCATTTACTGGATTGGTTGTACTGGAAAAGAGATTTCATCAGCTAACCATGTAAATACTCCAAGATTAGATTAGGTTAGATAGGAATGTCAATAAAGCTCAACTTTGAGCATTTAGTTAGTTTTTGATTTTTTGTCTTTGAAAGAAAAAGAAAAATCTAAAAACAATAGAAAAAAGAAAAGAGGGAAGATTGTAAAACAAGAAAGGTACAAACCCATACCAAAAGAGAAACAAAAATCTGAAAGTGTGCAAGCTTAAATTCCACTCCTAAAGAACACACTTCTAGTTAGTCAAACAGCCTAATCTTGACTAATTAGTTTTAAATTTTCTGCTGATATGATATTGAATTCGATTTGCCAAACTGTTTAATCTTGGCTTATCAATAGATAGATTAGGATAGAAATTAAAGTTTCAAACGTGCTAAAAATCTAAACCTAAGTTTCCAAAGAGAACGACTCAAATCTGTTTCAAATTCTGAGTCAAAAAATATGTAAATTTGGTTCTAATCAGCTCAAAATCTGAACCAGTCAAGAAAGAAAAACATCTCAAACAAGAGTCAAAACAGAGCTAAAGAAAAGATGAAGGAAGCGCTTTGAAATTTCGGATCTTAAGCCTTCCATTTTGATTTGATTTTCTACAAAATAATATCTAAGTGCAGCTTGTTTTTCATGCCATAGATCACAACAAGTCAAACAGCTTAATCTTGACTTGACTGTTTTTAAATTTCTGTTATAGAATTTAGAAAAATAAAAATTTGTTGGACAGTTTAATCCCAACAGATGGTAGATTAGGTAGAGAATCATATGGACTCAACTGTTTAATCTGAGTCCATAGAGAAATAATAAGTAGAATTAGATTATTTTCTTTCTTTCAAAAGAATAAAATGTTGTAAGAGATTTTGCCAATCCAAGTGCACTCTAAAGAAGAAAAATGTTAGATCAGTAGGACTGGGTAGGTAGAAAGCTTGTGTTGATGAAAGATCCAGTGTTTTTCATGGCTACTAATATGTTGCGGAGCAAAGAAGATCATTCAATAAAATAAATGCATCCCAATGGATAAGGCACAGGTTAGCCTCCCAAAAAATGCAAGTCTGAAGTTCTTGATGCCTTCAAGAAGGCACCATCCCCAAGTGGAGCCACTGTTAGCCACCTATAAAATTTTTTATAGCAAAAGGTGGCTAAAACTGTTTGGAGCCTTCAAGGAACAAATTTTTATTGCTAAAAAGTGTTGGCACTTGAAGAATTTTGAAGGCCTCATGCCTCTGTCCAAATCTTCACTACTGTCCCTGTGTTAAAAACTCTAAAATCCTGTTGATTCCCAAGGAAGAATACTACTGCAATCACCATTTTCCTTTTTCCCCTTCTTCCAAAACTAACCTCATCTTTTTCTTTTCTATTTCCCATGAAAAACCCTCATTTTCATGTTTCTCCCCTTTCCCCTTCATCAGAACCCCTTTGATAAGGTCTAAGGCCCTTTCTTTGCCTTATTGAAACCCTCAAAATCCTTTGAAAACCATTGAAAACCTATAAAATCCACATTTTCATATTATAAACTTAAGCCCCCTTGGGCTAAGTCTTTAACCTTTCCTCTCCACACGCCTTGGTGCTAGAACCAAGCGTTGGCCATCTAAGCACTTATCGCATCACCCCATGCCGATTAGCCCTTCATCCATAACCCTCGGTCATATGGTTTTCCATGTAACTCATGGCCCCGCAGACGGGCGCCTAACCATTTTGTATTTATATCCCGCCCCCGAAAATATTAAAACTTTATGTTATATTGAAACGTTGGGTTTTTTATTAGTTTTTAAAGTTTCCAATGGCACAAAATTTCAGTCAATCTCGACTGTTGATCTGATCTGCAGATTGACGGCACACAATCCATCGCCCGGTGGTCCCCACCATCCACTCACCATTGCAAAAACCACACGGTATCCATCGCACCACTTTTGTGAGCAGGGCGGTATTTTTTATTTCGCAGCGATTCCATACACCACTTGACAGGTGGCCCGGGCACTGTTCATAAAATCGTCGTCCATCGCACGTTAAAGACTAGATGTGGACCCGGTGTGATATTGACGTCCACCGTCCGATCTGAGGCCACCCATCGGACGACTATCGCTCACCGAAGAAGCTTGACAGTTAACCAGGCTACGGCGCGGCATTTGAAAGATCTCCGCCATCGATCTGATTTGTAGATTGACGGCCCACAAGTCATCACCCTGATTCCTCTGCTTTGACTTTTCACCTCCGCTCCTGACCATCAATCTCTACGTGATCGACGGCTCCGATTCAAATTCCTTTTCACTCTCCTCTGACCTCCTCTAATCGATCTTAATCATTGGATGACGCCATCCAACGGCCACACTCTCTCCACGGGCCTTCTAAAGCAGTTAGCCTATACATGCAGGATTTTATAATATTTGTTTGTATTTTGCAGGGTTAATGGTTTTTTCCTCCATGACTGAAGAATTTTCAGAGGCAGAGGGTGACGATCCTCCCGCCTTCGATTCAACAAGGAAAATCCTTCGCAGGGTTTAAAATTTTTGTTTCATCGATGTTTCATTAGGCATTGATGCCATATGAGCTGTGCGCGGCCTGCACATCAACAAGACACTGTCCATTAAATAAATCAAAAGAGTATTAGTGTCGAAGACAGAACACAGCAGAACAAAAGGATTGAACATAATTTGGGGATTACGGCTAAGAATGATTATCAAAAGCCTAATCCCCAGAATTAAAACACAATTAAAGCAACATCATAAGTGTATCATACATAAAAGCCTCGACTGCCACATCTGAGGCAAATTGATTCCCCCAGCTACCTCAGAGCCACCCACAGCCTCAAAGAAATCAAAAGAAGGCTGAAGTTATTACCAGACCAGGAGGTATTTTGCATCATACAACTGAACAATTATTTCAAACAAAGGAACTTATTGCAAGCTGTCAGCAAAAGTTATTACAAGGATAACAATGAGCCTTGAAGTCAAAAAATTCTTTCCAGCAAACCTAATAGTTAATATAAATGATTTAATACAGAGGACACCTATGTAAGCTTCTTCATTGAGCCCCCAAAAGGCCGAGAAGCCATCAAGTCTATATTAATTATCTTTAGAGATATTTATCAGAATCCACCACCTCATTTCTTCTATAAATACTTCTGTAGAAGATGAGGACATGTTGGTTGGTTGTTGGTTGATCACTAGTTGTAATATTGGAACTCTCTGAAATAATACATAGTCTGTTGAAGTTGAAGAAGAAATTGAAGTCTTGAGGCCCTGATGATGTTGTTGCATGCTTGTTACTGTGAAGGCTCTATCATTGGATCCATGAGCTTGGCTATTGGTGAAGTATTCTAAACTGTTTAATGTTTTCTCCTATTTTCATTATGTTCCATGATTTCTTACTACAGTAGGTTGAAAGTTTTAGGCTAAGAAATGACTCCTGGAAGCACCTTAGACCTGTTCATCCTTCACTGTTTCATGTTTTCTTCTAGTGAAGTATTTTAGAGTCTTTAATCTCTCTCTTTAGTCTTCATGCTCATTTATTTCCTTAATAGTTCGAATAGTTGGTTTCAGCATGATTTATGGTTTTCCTTGCTTGTCTACTGCCACTTAAAAACTGTTATTGAAGTCCCCCTTTGAAGTTTTCTGTTTACAGTGAGCCAAGGAGGTCTGTTCTGATCTTGCCCTTTGTCCTTGCTTAAGCAGTTGTCTTAAAGGTCTTTATAGTTGTAATCATAGATGTGTTAGGTGTTCCCTCTTCTATGACTGCAATTATCAGTTAATATTTTATGTTTTCTAAGTCATTTGAAATAAATATTTTGAGGAAATAGGGTGTTCCCCGAATCTTAGATTTCATTTTAAAAGTTGTTTTGAAATCATTGTTTGCTTAAAATGTGATTTGTAGAATTCATGGTTAGCCCTGTCTATCAAAAAGCTCTTTATTTTCTAAATTTTGTTTTCAAATCCCCTTTGTTGAGAATTAAACTTCTCTTTCCAAATCATTGATGTCCATCTCATTCCAAAAACCAAAGGATCTTGTGGCCAAGTTAGATTTTCCAATTTATATCCCATATCCATTGATAAGTATGTTATGACCTCTTTTTGACTCCATTTCCCAATGAACTAGATGTTCCTCCATTCTATATATCTTTCCTAGGCCTTTCATGTTCTACTGTATCAATCCAACCAAACAAACAATCAAACACTTGCACTTAATAACTAGTCTAAAATCCATACTCTAAGCACACAAGATAAAACTTTGCAAACAAACATTCGAGAGATCCCTCTCTGAGAACAGGAGGACTATATCCTGGGACTCTAAAGATTGGTTCTAATGTTTCCTTGTCTTTTGATTTTCCAAACTATCAAAACATGGGACACCAACACCTCCAAAGCATACAATCTCTATGATGAAGTTAATAATAATTTTGTAGTATCTAGAGATGTCATATTTATTTAATATTCCAAGGTTGATAATGTTGTTGAGCGATAGCTCGATCGCTTAGATAGATTCAAGCATGCAAAGTAATTTCAAGAATTTGATAATTAGATTCCACATCTTGAAGGGGGGATTCCTATACTAGATCAATATGTGGAATCTTCTTCTGAATCACTCTCTCCCCCATGTGAAGCTCCATCCACGAATGACACTTTGAGTGATGTGATTGAAAAATTTGAGATACTAAATCTTGATTCAGCCCAACTCGATCAACAGTGCAGTATGTGCCATCTCAGAAAGGTCCTCCAAAATGGCTGAAAAAGACACTTGAAAATGTTCATCCGGATGAGGCTGGAAAGACATGAATAAGAAGTTTCACTAGGAAAAATGGATGTGATGTAGATGATTCTGATTGACCTCTTGATATGGATGTTTCTTATGATTTTGAATTGAATTTATCTACATATTTTGAACCAACTTCCTTCAAATAATCCACCTCTCATGATGAAAGGAAAGAATCGATGGAGAAGGAATATGATTCCTTGACAAAGAATGGCACTTGGAATTTGGTTGATCCTCCATTGGGAACCAAATCAATTGGATGGAAGTGGGTCTTCAAGAACAAGTATAAAGTAGATGGCTTACTTGACAAGTACAAATCCAGGCTTGTGGAAAAAGGTTTTGCACAAAAATAAGGGGTTGTTTACGTGGATACTTTTTCCCCCATATCAAAATGGGCTACCATCCAGACACTCTTTTTCTTGGAAGCTCAGAATGATTGGAAAGTCCATCAAATGGAAGTAAAAAATACTTTCTTGAATGGATATATAAAACAACAAGTTTTTATGTCCCATCCAAAAGGATTTGTTGTGAAGGGCCAATAACACAAAGTATGCAAACTTGTAAAATCATTGTATGGCCTCAAGCAAGCACCGCAAGCCTAGTATGAGAAGTTAACTGAGCATCTTCTAAAACTCAACTTCAAACATTATTATCTTGATGTTGCAAATTTTTTTGTTAATAAATTTGGAAAAACAGTTGTATATCTTGTGGTGTATGTAGTTGGTCTTTTGATAACAGGGAAAAATGAAAGCTACATTGCATCCATAAATAAGGAATTGAGGAAAGGTTTTGAAATGACTGACTTGGGCTATGTTCACTACTATCTTGGTATTGATGTACCTCAACATCTGAAGTTTATATTCCTCTCTCAGAAGAAGTACATTGGAGATTTTTTGAACAAGTTTGGAATGGTTGAGTGCAATCCTTTGACTACTCCAATGGAATAGAACATGAAGCTCACATCCATTGAAGGAAAATAATTTGAGGATGCAACAAAGTATAGACAACTTGTAGGAAATTTCAACTACCTGACAGCTACCAGACTGGACATTTCATTTTTTGTTGGAATCCTCTCCAGGTTTATACAAAAGCCTTGTGAGGGACATTGGTCTGATGCAAAAAGAGTTCTAAAGTATTTGAAGGGGACTCAATACTTTGGACTCAAGTATACACAAGTGGGCGACTTTAGCTTGATTGGATACTATGATTGAGACTTCGATGGAGACAAAGAAACTGGGGTATCTACTTCAGGTTATGTTATGAGTATTGGATCAGGAGCTCTCTCCTAGAGATCACACAAACAATCAATTCTGGTTGATTCTACAACTGAGGTAGATGTGCAGCAGCTGAAGCAACAAAGAAAATTGTGTGGCTCGGGAAAATTATGGAAGATTTGCAAGAGAAATAAGTGCATTCAACTCCACTCATGATTGACAACACTTATGTGATAATGTTGGCCAAGAACCAAAAGTTCCATGATTAAAGGAAGCACATCAATAAAAATAGCATCTAATTCGACATCATGTTAAGGCCAAGACAATCCATCTATACCAGTGTTCCATAAATGTCCAGATTGCAAACATATTCACCAAAGCACTTGGAAGAAAAAAGTTTGAAAGTTCAGAACGATGCTTGGACTCACCAACATCCCTTCATATTAAGTGGGGAATGTTAACACCTAATCCTTGGGATTGGGTGAAAATGTAAAATAATGTAAATATAAAATAAGGAGTTGGACTATGAAGAGATATTGGTAGATGAATCCCATGAGTCTCTCCCGCCATGTATATATTTATGTTCACCCTTAATGCAAAATCATAATTCATCTTGTGGAGTTACCTCCTGGTTTGATAGACATGAAGGACATGGGACACATGAATTATTTACTTAGTTTGGAAATATGGAAAGGAGATGGGGAATTGTTTGTCTCTCAGGGAAAGTATGCAAACGAGATACTGAAGAAGTTCCACATGGAGAGTAGAAAAACCATGGACACTCATCTAATAGGAAGTTGTAGGAAGCAGTATGCTACTTAAAGTGAGGAAGTGGAGGCCACTATTTACAGACATATTGTGGGTTGACTTATGTATTTGGTGAACACAAAACCAAACATGTGTTATGCAGTTAACTAGCTTGTTCAAGAAATGGTTAAGCCAACCAAGCTGTATTGGAAGGCATAAAAACATGTGTTGATATACCTGAGAGGCACTACTTAGTGTGGTATTTGGTATAGACAGAAAAAGGAAGTGAAGATGAAAGGATTCACAGACATGGATTGGGAGGGAAGTCCATCAGATCAAAAGAACACTTCAGGATGAATTTTCAGTGTTGGGTCAGCAACATTTCCTTGGTATAGTAGGAAATGGATATCATATGCACTCAACTCAGCAAAAGTAGAGTACATGGCTATCAGTCAAGCCACTTTTGAGGATATCTGGATGAGGAATATTCTTGTTGGTTTATTTATTCATATGATGGATCCCACTGTGATTTACTGTGAAAATCAGAGTTGTATCAAACTATCTGAGAATCCATTTTTTCATGATTGATCCAAGCATATCGACATTCGGTGTCACCATCTACGAGATTATGTGCAGAGATGGATCATTTTGTTGGAATACATTCCTACAGAGGAACAAGATGCATATATTTTGACAAAGGATTCATCAAGAGGAAAAATCGAGTTCCATAGAGGTAGGATTGGGGTATTTGATATTCCCTTTCTTGCTTAGAGGGAGTGTTGAAAATGCAACAATAAATTCCTAATTTAATTTTCACTTGAATTAAATTAGGAGAAAATTGAAATTCCACATCACTAGACAACTTGAATGAGTTAACTGAGTTTTTTTCACTCAGTTAGATTAGTTAATTCAATTTTAGGGATTAAATTGAGTTGTGTACAATGATTCCTAAACATTAGGAGCCTAGTTTGATTTAATTTTAGTTGTAACAATTTAATTCAGTTAAATTGAGTTAAGGTCAGTTAAACTTGTTACAACTATTGGAGGAACTAGTAGGAGGTATAACAATGGGGTGCAGCTTTAGTGTCCAACCAGTTAACTGATCAATTAACCTTAATTAACTCATGCTTTCATCGAATTCAAGTTACCCAGTTGAACATGGAGTTCAAGGGTATTGTACTATCATTTGTATAATTATCCAAGTTGTACAAGTGGTGCATGCAGTCAGAGAAGGGCCTACGGGGATTGCACAGTTATGGATGGGGAATTTCCCTAAATAATAGGGGTTAATTCCTAATTGAACAATGTAAGGAAATAAGGACTTGGGCAGGCATAAATGTGGTTAAGTATTGACCAAAGATGGCTTGTGAAGTAGTGAGATTGATTATACTTGTGCAGAGGTTGCTCAGGCTTGAGCTAGCATTGTATTTCTTTTATATTTTCTGACTAATGTAATACATATAAGAAGGGGTTTTGAGCAGTTTATTTCCCCTAGATAACTCCTCTTGTATGTGTGTTAAATCATGATGCATGATTTTGATATATGTTCTCAATCATGAATTATTTTTCGCATATGAGTAGAGTAGATTTGAGTCTTATGTTTTAGAACATTACATGAGCAGTATTGAATCTAAAATTAATTTCTACAAAAGTCAGTGCTCCTTTACTCTATGCAGAAATAATTTCACATATTTTCACACTAGATCCAAGAAATTCTACTCAACTAGACTTAGCTTTGCAATAAAATCTACAACAACAATACACCATCAACAAAACACCACTAAAGACCTACTCTCCTCTCCAAAAAAATTGTGGCTCAAATCCATGCATAAAATATGCAATACTATAACCACCCAGTAGCATAAATTATGCTCCATCACTACATACAAACTCTTCTATGAAATTTATGATCGACAAGATTTTATGTTCTACTACAAAACTCTTCTTCAAAAATATGGAACATACTTGAGATCTGCTTTTTTAATGAAATTGGTCTCTCTATGCACCTCTAATTTTTCTAACCTCTTCCATTATTATTGTATATACACATGCATCACTAACTCATACTCTATATCATCGTATGATGTAAAATATCAACCTCCTCTATGTACACTCACATCTTCTCTCCTTACATTTAACCATCTAACATAAAAATATGGATATGCTCCACTATTTAACTTGATTTTCCCATCATATTCACTACTCAAATTATCAATGAGCTCACATATTGACCACTTATCTAAGTTTTAGATTAGGTCAATGGAAGATTCTAAGTCACACCATGGGAAATTACCATTGTTTCATCCTCTGGAAATCCTTTCATGTGCGAAGAATGCGGGAAAACTGAGTTTAGACAAGGTAACACTTCTTCTTCCTTCGAGAAGAGCATTCATGACAGGGGTAACGTTGGTATAATGAAGCCAAATGGATTTATCATGCTCCCCAAGCTATGTTAACTTGTGTTACCCTTGTTTAACCCCAAAAACTAAGTCAACTTTGCTCCAAAACTTTCAGAATATTCCTCTCTATGTGTACAACCATTTTCCAAGCCAATAGAATGAATACACCATCAGCTAAAGCTCATATGAAGGCTCTAAGTCACCATGTCAATCCCTCCAACCATGTATAATTTATCATCATGTTAGGGCCTCCAAAAAAGTTGATATCATGTCAATGACTCACCTCTGACATGTGCACAAGTTGCAACATCTCCGAACAAACCTATACACCCATACAACCTCATCATCAAACCAACACACTTCTGCAACAAGTGATGAACAAGAACATAGGCATGAAGACTTAATATTCCATTCTCAACACATGGACCAAAAACACCTATCCAAGAACCAAACCATATCAATTCCAACATACACCATCATGATATTGGAAACAATGCATGATGAGGACAAAATAAGGTTGACATAAATGCCAACACAACTAGCTCAATTCCAACAGAACTAGTTGCAACTATACTACAAGGATGGAATCAATGCATCAGCGATATCAAAATAGGGTTGACATCAATGCCAACTCAACCTAGTTTCCACCATGAACACCATAATGCCAACAATCTCCCCCTTTGGCATTGATGGAAGCCACACACAAGCTCTAGACCAATATCCTCTGTCACTCCTCCTTTGAAATCAATGGCAAAGGGTCAAATCCATATGATAAGGCAACAAGAGCTGAAAAACTAACACAGAAGCATCCGATCTCTGCATGGATGAATATTAATGCACATCAACAAGCATCCATGTCTCTCATATCAGTTCCAACAAGTAACAAGTAAACCAATCATCATTTAGAGTAGCATATCCAACCAAACACCTCTAACAATAGCAGAAATATGCACCACTAGCCACACAATAATTAATATCAACATCATCTAAACAACAATATGCAAAAATATGCACATGAGGCACCAACCCATATCTCCACATAATAGCTACATCAATCTTCTCATAAAATTAGGCGAAGAACTCCAACAATCATAGCATAACATGAGGAAAACCATAAACACCTCCAAGCAGACCATAATGGAAAAAATTATGGTTGAAGTAACAAGAGAAAATAAATGTTCCTCATGAAAATTATATGCCATCTTCAAAATCAACTCCAACCTGCAATGAACTACTTCCATTGCAAACAATTTTTCCTTCCCACAAATAGAAGCACCATATGGACATAGACTCCTTGATTAAATGACATATACATTGATAAATATATGGTTGTAGTAGCGACATAAAACCTTGTACCTGACCATTACATGACCTCATGACTCATGACTAGATGACCAATGACAAACAAAATACAATTACATAGAATCATGAGCATTTTACATGTATTTTACAATAAATAACATTGTTGATTTCATCATCTCATATGAACTAATGACTCAAAAAGATAATATGACATGTTGTTACAATATCATTAGCCCATACATATGACTTCAACATGAACTCATGATGACTCACACTACTAATTATTGGACCTTCAAACAACATAGAAAGACGAATCAATAACAAATACATGGCTTTAATAATCTGCATATATGTTATGGGAAATGTTACCCTAAGGTCTTGGGTTGATAAACCTTCACAGATCAGGGGAATGTCATCACAAGAAGGACCCAGTTAACCAAATTCTATGCTTTAAACTAGAAAGTAAGGATTGCAGATCTTACTTGTTTATCCTTCGGTTGTAGTAGATATCGTGGGGTTCAAACCCCTTGCAACTCCTTGTGCTCCAGAACCTATAGACCAGAAAAGAACAAGCACAAAAACCTAGTTTTACAACATATATATGTTCTATATTTTAGCAAAAAACATGCATAATCTCATAAAAATAACAATAAATGAACTATTTAAGATCATTAAGCATGTATAAGAGATAAATGACACGTGAACATCGAGAAAAATATGGAACTTCTTTTTATTGATAACATGTAAAGTAAATGAATAGCAGAGAGATCACCTGAAATCTTCCACGGTCTCGAGCAAACCGTTCTATGGATCTGTCTAGCCCTAACCTCGCAAAACTTCTTCCAAGAATAGTGCACAATGGATGTCACATAGGATGAAGCTGAACATCTCAAGGAAACAAGGGTTTCCTGAAAATCTGGGAAGTGCAGGAGGCAGAGGGGAAATATCAGACTTGGATAGGGCTATAACAGAGTATACTATCTATAATTCTCTCTCTTCCCCCCTTAGGCCATTCCCTTAAGGGGTTTTTATACTCCTCAAATTATTATTTTTAGTTGGGGAACAGTTAGGCCATGAGCTGGGGTAGTTAAGTTATAGGAACAACCGTGAAACTCGCCTTCAAAATATGGAAATTATATATTTTTTAATATTTTAAATAACATACGCAGGTTCTCTATGTATGGACCCGCGTGTATACGCAGAAAATTCTGGGTAGAGTTGCATATGGGTTTTGAAATACTGTTTTTTGAGAAATATGACCAAGTCTGAATGGAAGGGTTACCTAAGGCCAATGCATAATTCATCAAGTATACAATGGTGATAAATGATGCTATAACAATATAACAACCTCTACATGGTTGGTCCATGTCTCAAGTCATTATAAGCATGTCATGCCACAATATCTCATGCTAGGGTAGCTGAAAATGATCAACAAAGGCCGCAAAAAGGTTGAGATTACATGCTTATCAAATCATAAATATTAAGTATGCCAGTTGAAAAAATGTGAGTGAAAATGAATAAAAGTATGAAGAAAAATCCTTGAAACCCTAGAATTAACACTTGAGATGCGTGCACAAAACCGGAAAAAATCATTGAAATTAGAGTTAGGACAAGGTAACGTTCCTTATGCCTTCAGGAAGAGTGTTCATGATAGGGGTAACATTGGTCTAATGAAGCCAACCAGAGTTAGCACGCTCTTCATGCTCTAGTAAGCCAGCTACCCTTGTTTGAACCTCCATTAGGGGAATTTTGAGGTCTAAAATGGGCCTCCTAAGGAAATTATAAAATAATTATAGAAATAATAAAACAATATTATATTACATCATCAAATTTTAGAAGGAAAAAAGAAAAAAATACTTTTTAAACTCGTATTTTCAACTTATCTCCCTATGGGTTTACTCAAATTTCGAGCAGGAACACTCATTGGATGCATAATTTGATTCTAAAACTTCCAGAATCTTCCTTTTTGTGCCTACATTAATGATATCCCAAGCCAGTAGAATGATTACATCATCAGATCAAGCTCGTATGAAGGCTCTAATTCATCATGTAAATGCCTGCAAACCTTCTAACTGATCAACATGTTATGACCTCCAAACAAGTTGATGTCATTACAACAACTCACTCATGAAACCTACACAAGCTGAAACATCTCTGCACAAACTTGTAACACCCATACAACCTCATCATCAAGCCAACACACTTTTGCAATAAGTCATGAACATGAACATATGCATGAAGACCAAATCTTCCATCCTCAACACATGACAACAAAGTTCACCTATCCAAGAACCAAACCATATCAATTCCAACATACACCTTCATGAGATTGACAACGATGCATCATGAGGTCAACATAAGGGTGACATCAATGCCAACATAATCATGTCAATGGCAACACAAATAGTTGCAACCATACTACAAGGATGACATTAATGCATCAGCTAGATCAACATAGGGTTGACATTAATGCAAGCTCAAGATAGATGCCACCATGAACACCATAATTCCAACATAAGTATAGGTATTCAACCAAAAATCCTTTCCGTTCTGTTTAAATTCTCTTGTATTCAATTACCAAAATGGTTTTATTTTTTCCTTTTGGCTTAAGTTACAAAAATTATTTACATATTAGTCATTTTCATGTCCTAGAAAGAATCTCTTGTTAGAAATTGTCACACCAAGAATTATTATGTTAACACTTATGCTTAATTAATCAATTACAAATTTAAGGCAATGTTCCAACAACATGCATCTGGTAACCCATTAAGTAGTTAGAAATGTGATAATCTAGTCAATTCCATCTACTCAATTCTCTTTAACTGATTGTTCCATTGAAAATGATGCGTGTTAGCCTTACTTTAGAATCATATGTGTTAGTACGAATCTTAATCGCAAGTGTACGAAAAAAGACCACTTTAGCTGTGCATAACAAACAACCCTAATAGCAAAGATGGCTACCAATATCTTTAGATCTGCAATTACTTGACCAAGATAAATGCTGCAAAAATATAGATCTATGCATTAAAAGATATTAAGCAGTAAATAAAAACAAGAGTTGCTCCATGCATCCAATAGACAAGACAAGAATATGTTGAATGAATTTTGTATTAATGGCACCCGGGAGGAAAACATAGAAGGATGTTACAAGTTCTCCTCAATGGTATGGGTTCTTGTAAGTCCTCAACACTTCAGATCTAAAATTCCTCTCTCTTGATGGTGTAGAAAACCTAGACAAAAATGGAACTCAAAGAGAGCTCACAAGAAAAAATATAGAAAAATATGACAATGATGGTGGATCAAAGTCAAACCAAAAGTATAGATCCAGAGTGATCTTTAGGCAACAAAAGGTAGTGAGTGAATGGAAAAACCCTTCTATTTATAACAAAATATTGAGTTAGTCTAGATATTGGTTATAATTAACCAAATCAAGATCCAAATTTTATGGAATATTTTATTATATTTGTTGGAGGGAAAATTAATTTGACTTGGGTCAAATCCCTTTATTTGTAAATAATAAATAAATGAATTATTTATTTATTATTTTAAGGATGTGGTTGAGTAATAATCAAATAAATAATGGTTTGTTTAATTATTAATGAATGATTTAGTCAAATTTAACAAGGAATATTATTTAAATAAGGTTTAAATCATTATTCCTAGAAAATAATAAGATAAATAATAATTTATCCAATTAATTTTCCTGTTTTGGGTTAAATATGACTAGGAATATTAATTAAACTATTGTTTAAATAATTATTCCTTGAGGAAAATCAAACAAATGTGGATTTATTTAATATTTCCTCATGGGGTTTCCTGTTTAGACCATAAACAACTTAATAAAGGTGGTTTACTAAGTTATTTTTCATAGTGAAAGCAATTTTACTTAGGGTAAAATTGGTCTTACATGGTGTACTTAGGTCCATCTTATAGTAACAGGTTAGATGACCAAAAAATGGTGTAACAGATTTCCCCCTAGCGTGAAAGTGTTAGGAGCTAATCTTATGACCGAAGTACATTGTAAGAACTCAATCACTAGACACCGAAGGGGAAGTCAAAGAGAGAGAAATATAAGGTAGACCAAAGTGCTAGAGGACTAGACCCTAAGGAGGCAAGAGTTATAGATGCGACAAGTCTCTTTTATGAGTGATTACCTATGCTATAGGAGGCGGGGGAGGCATACCTATGCCCGCCGAGACAAAGTACAAAGAATAATGCGTCCAGTAAACAAGGGACTGAACAGTATAGTACATGCTAGCATAAACATGAGCCAGGTAAAAAAATGATAATGAATCCTGTTAGGTCCCCGTAATTTGCTAGATTGATTTAGATACAAATGGATAGGGGTAACATCAAATCAAGCTTTTGAATCCAAGGACCTAGCCTTCCTGGATTCGGAGAGGGATCTCTCTATTAGATGCAAAGATGTGAACTTGTTTTTTGATTAGGGTTGATTTTAGGCTAGATGTTAAGTGCAGGGTATTTTGATTGTTTTTGGTTGGGTATGATGCTTAGATAGATTTAGATAGAAAAAAAGGGAGATTGTTAAGTCATTGGGCAATGGAGTCTAACAAGGTCATGATAATTTCATCAATGGTTTCAAGAGCATTTTCAGGGAAATTTTAACTTGGTTGGTGGATCTTTTAAGGTTGTGAAGAGTCATGAAGTGAACATTAAGCTTGAGAACAATAAGCTAATAAAGGGCAAAAAATGAATCCTTTATGTACTTGTAAAACTGAGAGAGTTAGAATATTTATGAGCACAGCAAGATAATCAAAGGCATAAGCAAAACCTTATCCATTTGATTTCAGAATGAAAGCGGATAATCAACCAAGACAAACATTTAGATGAAACATAGAAAGGCAAGAAACTTATTTAAATTTCATAGATTTCATCATTAAGAGAAGAAAAACATTTAAGATGCACAAGTAGCTATAACCATATAAGGAGAGAAAATCCTAACATCTAAAGTTACGGCTATGAAGTTTCCTTGAAACAATTTTAGCTAAGTAAAGGCAAATGTCAAACTCGGAGGTAACTCCGAAAATTAGAATGTTTATTAAATGAGGAATGTGCATGTATTTATACATGGAGGTGAGGCTATTGGGATTCATCTCCCAATGACTCTTGGCCTTCCTTATTTCCTAATATTATTTATTATACAATATTACATATCCACACCCAACCCATAGGATTAGGTGTCAACATTCCCCCCTTTAATCTGAAGGGATGTTGGTGAGCCCAAGCATCGATCTGAACTTTTCAAACTTTTCTCTTCCAAGTGCTTTGGTGAAGATGTCAGCAGTTTGCTCATTTGTGGAACAATGATGTAGATGGATGGTTTTGGCCTGAACATGATGTCGAATTAGATGGTACTTTGTTTTGATGTGCTTTGTTCGATCATGGAACTTTGGGTTCTTGGCCAACTTTATTGCAGAAGTGTTGTCGATCATGAGTGGAGTGGAATACATTTGTTTCATCTGCAAATATTCCAGGATTTTCCGGAGCCACACAATTTCCTTTGTTGCTTCAGCTGCTGCCACATATTCTTCCTCGGTCGTGGAATCTGCTGGAACTGACTGTTTGCGTGATCTCCATGAGACAACTCCTGATCCAAGACTCATGGTGTAACCTGTAGTAGACACCCCTGTTTCTTTGTCGCCATCAAAGTCTGAATCAGAGTATCGGATCAAGCTGAAGTCGCCTACCTGCATATATTTGAGTCCAAAGTCTTGAGTCCCCTTCAAGTACCTTAACACTCTTTTTGCAGCAGACCAATGTCCTTCACAAGGTTTTTGCATGAACCTTGAGAGGATTCCAACAACAAATGAAATGTCAGGTCTGGTAGTGGTCAAGTAGATAAGACTTCCTATAAGATGTCTATACTTAGTTGCATCCTCGAATTCCTTACCTTCAATAGATGTGAGCTTCAAGTTTTGTTCCATTGGAGTGGTTAAGGGATTGCATTCATCCATGCCAAACTTGTTCAAAAGATCTCTAATGTACTTCTTTTGAGAAAGAAATATATATTTAGGATGTTGAATTACTTCAATACCCAGATAGTAATGAACATGACCCAAATCAGTCATTTCAAAACCTTTCTTCAATTATTTCTTCATGGATGCAATATAGCTCTCATTGTTCCCTGTTATCAAAAGATCATCTACATACACCACAAGATATACAACTGTTTTTCCAACTTTCTTAACAAACAAATTTGCATCATCAAGATCAAAATGTTTGAAGTCAAGTTTCAGAAGATGCTCGGTTAATTTCTCATACCAGGCTCATGGTGCTTGCTTGAGGCCATACAAGGATTTTATAAGCTTGCAAACTTTGTGTTCTTGACCCTTTACAACAAATCCTTCTGGCTGGGACATATAAACTTTCTCTTTTAGATCTCCATTCAAAAAAGTTGTTTTTACATCCATTTGATGGACTTTCCATCCATTCTGAGCTGCTAGGGCAAAGAGAGTTTGGATGGTGGTCCATTTTGCTGTGGGAGAAAAAGTTTCTTCATAATCGATTCCTTCTTTTTGTGCAAAACCTTTTGCCACAAGCCTGGCCTTGTGCTTGTCAAGTGAGCCATCTGCTTTGTACTTGTTCTTGTAGACCCACTTACAGCCAATTGGTTTCGTTCCCAAAGGCGGATCAACCAGCTTCCAAGTGCCATTCTTTATCAAGGCATCATACTCCTTTTGCATCACTTCTTTCCATTCATCATGAGAAGTGGCTTCTTTGAAGGAAGTTGGTTCATGATCTGTAGACAAACTCAATTCACAGTTATAAGCAATATCCATATCAACGGGAGAATCAGAATTATCTACATCACCTTCGATTTGTTGAGTGGAACTTCTTGTTCCTGTTTTTCCAACCTCATCAGGATGAACATTCTCCAGTGTCTTTGTCGGCCATTTGGGAGGACCTTTCTGAGATGGCCCAGGCTGGTCATTTGACTGAGTTGGGATTGATTCAAGATTCAATCTCCCAATTATGTCAATCACATCATTCAATGTGTCATCCATGGTTGTTTCTTCATGTGGGGGAGAGAGTGCTTCAGGACATGATTCCACAATTTGATTCAATATCAGAATCCCCCCTTCAAGATGTGGAATCTGATTATCAAATTCTTGGAAAGACTTTGCATGTGTGAATCTATCCAGGCGATCAAGTTGCTGCTCAACAACCTTGTCACTCTTGGAAGATTCAAGGAATATGACATCTCTTGCTATTATAAACTTCTTATTTGCTTCATCATAGAGACGATATCCTTTGGAGGTATTGGAGTACCCCAAGAAGATACATTTTCAACTTCTAGCACCAAGTTTGTTCCTTTGACCCTTGGGTATCAAGGCATAACAGGTGGACCCAAAGACCCTGAAATGCTTTACCAAAGGAATGTGGCCATGCCACATTTCAAAAGGAGTTTTGTTTCTAATTGAACTTGAAGGACACCTATTATTTATGTAAACATCACATAGAACTGCATCAGCCCAAAACATCAATTTTACATTCTTGAAAAATAACATGGAGCGAACCATATTTAAAATAGTTATGTTCATTCTTTCAGCTACACCGTTCTGTTGGGGATTATATGGCACAGTTGTTTGATGTTTGATTCCATGTTGACGAAGATAATTTTCAAATTCATTTGAAGTGTATTCTTTTCCATTATCAGTACGTAGAGAACCGATATGTGTTTGTGCATCATTTTCAATCCATGCATGAAAATTCTTGAAAGTTTGAAAAGCATCAGACTTATTCTTCAATAAGTAAATCCAACACATTCTGGTGTAGTCATCAATAAATGTCATCATGTATTTATTTCCATTTGCAGAAGCAATAGGCATACGGCCACATAAATCTGAATGAACAAGCTCAAGTTTTCTATGTGCTATGGAGTGTGAATCATGAAATGGTTGTTTTCTATGCTTTCCTAGAATACAAGCATCACATTCCTTAGGTTTTCTAGGAATTGTAGGCAGTCCATTAACACCATTTTCTTCAACAAACGAAGGCTTTCATAGTTTAAGTGTCCAAATCTAGCATGCCATAAAAGACTTGATGGGAATGTACCTTCATCATGATGTGAACTGAATGCAAAGTTTTGAGCATGAGCAGATGAACCTTTCGGCTTCAAGAGTCTCCCTTCTTCTATTCCCTCCATGACAAGTGAGTGATCTGATGCTTTTCTGACCTCTGCCTTGCCATCAAACAAGTGAATTGAGTGTCCTTGCTGCCGGATTTCGACCAGGGACAGCAAGTTTCTCTTCAACTCGGGGAGGTATAGAACCTCATGTAGGATATGATCAGGAAGACCAGGCAGTTTAAGCCTGACTGTGCCAAGCCCTGATGGCTTGAGTTTGGATTTATCTGCGAAATATACTGCTCCATCAAATTTTTCAGTGAATTCTTCAAAAAATATTTTCTAAATGTCATGTGACATGTTGCTCCTGAATCTAGCAACCAATCATCTCTCCATGAAGTAAATGAAACATCAAACAAGTCTTCAATTACTCCATTGTTACAATGTGCTAGAACATAATGAGCGGATTCAGGTGCTTTACCTTTGTCTTTGTCATTAGTTTTACCTTTGTCTTGATTTCTTTGCTGCTCAATTTTCTCCCAAGGTGTCCTGCATTTGGATGCATCATGTCCATCTTTATTGCAACGTGTGCAATGAAGATTGGATTTGTCAGATTTTCTGCCCCCCCTTTCTGTGAAGTTTCTTCTTCCTCTTCCTCTTCTGCCACCTCTTCCTCTGGATGAATCTAGAGCATGAATCTTTTCTCTATGTGCCAAGTATGTAGCCTCTTCGGAAGATGAAGGGACTGTCATCTTCCCAAAAGCTTTCTCTCTTTCTGCAAACTTTTTCTCAAGTGTATCAAAGGTGATATGCTCAAGGTTCCCACTTTCTTGCAAAGACTCAAGATAATGTGAGTAAGTCGGATATAATGCCTTAACATATGCTATGAGAGGTATGTCCATTTTTACACCAGTGCTATCAATATCATGCATGATAGATCTAACTTCTGAAGCTAAAGCAAGGGGATCATCATTCTTCATTTCAAGACTGAACAGCTTAATCATCAATTGAACATTTTCTAATTCTGAATCTGAGTCATAGAGTTCTTTTAGCTTGCTCAAGGCATCATAGGCATTTGAGAATGATGAAATATGGCGACTCACCTCTTCATTTACGGAAGCTGCAATCAAGGCATATGCCTTGCAGTTCTTGTTTTCCCAAATGGCGAGCTATTTGTCTGAAGTGGGCTTTGCTGGTGGATTTCCTTCTTTTCCTTCACAGATTCCTTTCCACAACTCATTAAAAATGAGTGTGTGTTTGATTTTCTGGGACCATTCAAGATAGTTCTCTTTGCCGGAGAGAACCACCCCAACAATATATATGAGAGAATGCATTAGTTTGCTGGAAAAAATTCTTTTGAAGAGGAAAAAATTTGCTAGAAAATCTTCAATTCTGGAAATTTACTCAATTAAAGGGGACAAAAACTCTTTGCTAAAAAAAGACTGAATTCTGCACCAAAAAATATATATATATGTATATATTTTTTGTGTTTGAAGAAAAATTGTATTGAAAGTATGGTGGGGGGGGCGCTTTTGAATAATGGACAGAAGTTATGAAGGGCGGTATTGAATATTATGAAGGGCGGTATTGTTAAATGGAATGTTATATGAGGGGCGGTATTATTAATGAATGGTATTATATATGGATGAATGATAAAAGAGGTGGTGGTATTATATATGAGTGAATGCGGCCAGAGTATTATAAATTTGCAGAGGTAATGTAGATAGCGTATTTTATACGTGGGAGGACGGATATTAATGTGGGAGAGTTGTTATGGTGGGAGGGGCAGACAGTGGAGCGTTGTATGAATGGTGGGCGGACTGTATCGGCAGACAGCATAGGAGGTAGGGCCAACAGGCCACGGAGAGAGCCGAGGGCGTGTTAGCTGTATGGAGCAGGTCGATGAAATGGAGTGGCGGGATATGTATGCAGAAATGACTGTATTGGATTTACTTATGCGGAGTTGTATGCATGAGTCGAGGGTATTATATGACGGTATCAAACCAGGAGTCGAGCCACGAGTTTAGTGGTATGACAGCATATAATTTATGATAGCGTATAATAGGTAGCACAAGTAGGGAGGGGAGGTGGGCGATGGGGAAGGCATTGGGGAAGAGGGGAGATGTGAAGGGGCGGGGAGAGATAGCAAAGAGGGGAGGCGGAGTTTAGGGAGAGCAGGTAATGGGAAGCGATAGGTATGGATGAGAGATGTGTTGGAGAATGGGGGAGGCCGAAAGGCCGTTAAGAAAATCTGGAATCAGATATTTGCGGGGTAATAAATTTAGAGTGGCAAGTATCATTAGCCCCCTATGAAATTTTTGACAAGCAAATAGGGGGCTAAATTGTTTTTGAGCCTTCAAGGAATGCATTTCCTCTGAAAACACAGTCTCCTTGAAGCCTCTATGTGCCTTTTATCCTTTGATCAAATCCCCTCTGCTGGTTCCCCTTTTAAAGCCTCTCTGTTATGTGAAGAAATGCCCAAAGGCCTCCTCTCCCCTTTATTTTTCCCTCATTTAACCTCTTTTTATTCCCCCCTTTTTCTCCCCTTCTATTTCCCCATTTACCCCCCAAATCCTCCCAAAATCCCATTTAATTTCTTCCCCTACCCTTTGTTTAGCTTTCTTCCCCCTTTTCCCCTCTATCATTCCCCTCCTTCACCTTCAAAATCCATTAAAAGGGGCTAAAAACCCACTTTCCGACCTTATTATAAGGCCTAGCCCCTTCCCCTTAACCACTTCCCCACATGTGCCCGTGCGCTGGGACCAAGCGCTTAAGTCCCGAGTGCCAATCGCAATCGGAAGATCGGCGGGAGGCAAACCCCTGTGTAACATTGAAAATCCTTGATGCGATTGGGTTACAGCGTTAAGTCCCCGATCTGTTCCGCACCGTTGATCCGATCCCCAGATCAACGGCTGAGCGCTAATCACAAGCCCTCCGCCAATCGCATGTTTTATGTTGCGACCCCCGATTGCACTCTCCCTCCGATTGAGTGTGCACCGTTGATCTGTCGGTTGGATTAGACGGTCAGCTCTCAATCGCATCCCGAACTCCGATCGCAATCGCAAGTCTTCTCCATGCCACTTCGATTGCGATGCTCCGATTTCATCCTGACCGTCCATCCTCTCGCAGATCCGACGGTCATCACAACTCCCGATCACAAGTCCTCTCCCGATCGCGCTGCCCTTCCGATTTCATCTCCTCCGTCCGTTCCTCCTCCAGATCGACGGCCAACACTCAATCGCATTTCCCCTCCGATCGCAGTCACAAGTCCTTTCCTCCGTCTCCCGATTTAATCGTAGCCATCCGTCTCCTGGTCGATCCAACGGCTCTGCGCTGTTCGCATCATCACCCGTCGCCCCTCTCCATTTCCCGCCGATTGAATGGGAACCGTTGATCTGTGTCCCAGATCCAACGGTCAGCGCTCAATCGCGTCCTGACCTCCGATCGCAATCGCAACCCCTTCCCTCCGTCCTCCGATTTGATCTCGTCCGTTCGTTTGTTTCACGATCCAACGGCTATCGCTCTCCCCTGTCGATCGCAATCGGAAGTTTGTGAGTGTCTCCTTTTTGTGCCCTTACGATTGCGATCCTCCGATTGCATCTCCGCCGTCCGTCTCCTCCCGGATCTGACGACTCAGGTTTAATCGCCCTCCGCCTCTGCTGGGTCCCACATCCACCGCTTCACTCCATTGTTTTTCCATGTTTTCCTATGTAAATCGCTCCAGTGGTGGCATTTGAGTTTTCACGCTATGTGATCATTTCTCCGCCACTTTTCATTGTTTCTCCAACCACATCATACCATTCCACGCCTTCGCGGCAATTCCCCTCCTGCCCAAGACTCTTGTAATAAGTTTTATTTTATTATGCGAGAGGTCACATACGATTTTCGGCATTGCCGGCGAGTCATTTGAAAAACACAAGGGGTTAACACTGTTGTGTTGTTGTTGACATAATCGAAACGTTAACCCGCATTCCAAAGGATTGAAGCTCGGTTCAAAGACTAAGAGCGCACCATCACACCAGCGAGTCATAACTACGCCACCTAATAGCAGAGGTACTCTTCTCCGGATGTGCACCTTCCTACACAAGAAGTCTCCATGCCTCCTCGAGCCTGAAAAGATTAATTTCCTTTAATACTGAGACCCATTTAAGACGGTCAGGCGGTAGTTACGGAGAACATGGTGTATCCTGAACTTTCATCCGAGTTCATTTATTACGGAATGGTGGCACGAGCTCCAAGCACCAGAAAGGACCCCAAAAAGAAATATCCGAGGAAAAAATCGACCTGACAGAGATCTCCGAACCAGTCTACAGAGTACACACAGCGCTACATTTTTCCATTAAGTGGTATGGGCGTGAACACTTCCGCCGATTTTGTCTTAATGAGATTCATTCATTGTATATCCTACCACTGCTTCTTCCTCTTCTCCTATAAGAGATCCCCGAGAACATATTGAAAAGGTTGTTGTTGCCTTGCTGGGCATCTGCTGTTAGAGGGATTCAGTTTGACTGTTAGAACAACCTTGGGAGGAAGTTGCAGAGTAGTTTGTATGTAATAGGCTGGGAGGAGAAGTTGGGACTGTATTAGCCATTGAGCCATATTTTACATGACTGGTTTTGCATTAATTAATCAAAGCACATTTCACAGGATCCTGGTCTATTACTATTGGTGATGTTTTTCTTAACTCTGTTATTTACATTTTCATACTGTTTCATGTTCTGCTGGTAGGCATCAGAATAATGGTATAGGATTCACCCGCGTTAGGTGCCTTATGCTGTCTGCTCTCCCTACCTTTATGTTTTCTGCTTCATGTGTATCTAAGAGTAAATTCGTGGAGTTTAACCAGTGCAGTGGATGTTATTGCCTGCTGGCTGATGTATGAACTTGGGGGTTTGCTTCTTAGATGTTTCTTTGTAATCTTATCTCTTTTTTTCCCTTGGAGTTGCTAAAGCAGACCTGGAGTTAAATGACCTCTGGTCTGATCTATAAGCTGCCCCTTTGTCTCTTTGAGAGCAGCCTTTGAGTATGTCCAAGCAGGTCTGGAGTTAAATGACCTCTGACCTAATCTATAGACAGAAATTCGGTTGCTTTCCTTCTTTCACTTTCCTCCTTAATGTTCCATCCCATCATCTATCTAAAAGATCCTTTAGTGTAGATGACTTTCCCTTTTGAAGCCTTGGTTAGTTGTTGCAAGTAATTCCCTTTCATGACTCCATAACCCAATGGATGGCACTGTCTTGGCCCATTCTCCTTGCTGAAACATCCTGCTGCTTTGTTCCTTTTCTCCCATTGCTTTCCCAGTCCATGATCTCCTAACCAACCCAGCAACCCTCCAACCAAATTATTTAAACCCCCCTCTGTGCTTCATAACTAGCCTAATATCTCAATTCGAGCTTCAAAGATAAATCATTCTTTGTTTATTGGAGAGATCCCTCTCCGGGTCCAGGAGGGCTAGATCCTAGGGCCCCAAAGTGGTTTGATGTTGTCTCATCTTTTGGTATTGCCAAATCTGCCAAAACATGGGAACCCCAACATAATGGCTACTCCACTGGGGACGAATCTGAGAGTCAAGAACCGCTGATAGTTGGTCTATTTCCCATTGTCGTCACCAACATAATGGCGACTCCGCTGGGGAAGATCAGTCAGCTTTGATTTGGTAAACCACTGTGGTGGACAGTAAGTTGTGAATCATCCACCTGGCGACTCCACAATTCCTGAATGATTAAAAGACTCCGCTGGTAATCAGCTGGCCACTGATTATTTGTGGTTTCACATAAGACTCCACTGGGAGACCATGTCGCAGTACAACATCATCCATGCCGAAGATCCAGTCACTTCGCTAATGGAAGACTCTGAACAATTTGCAGAAATAGATCCAAGCCTCATAGCAGAGTTTCAGCATGGAGTAGCAAGTGTACTGGCAGAAATTGAAGGGGAGGACCTTCCAAAGGTGGTTGACCTTCTTAGCTCACACCTCAATGCCCAACCTGCGCTTAAGAAGATGTTTTTAGATCTGGTGGTGGAGAGGTATGAGATTGAAATTGAACTTTTGAGCTCGCAAGAGATATCATATGAGTTCAGAGACCCGAGAGCCTTTTTGGAAAGTCTCCCGCCCCCTAAAAATACAGAGATTCCGCTGCTGTTCGACGTGCAAGAAGAAGAAGATTCGGTTCTCAGGAGCCGCTTTGAGAACACAGTGGAAAACGAAGAAATAATTGAAGCTACCCAGGACGTAGACAGCCTTCCAATATGGGGAGGCCTAAAAGAAAAAAATGTACATCATATGTTCGTGGATCCTGTGGCAGAGTACATGGAGGCCCTGATATGCTCGAACGCTCCAGCATTGATCCTCAGCACGGGCCAGATTCATCAGGAATGGTCACTACTGATGGTGACCACAGTTTTGAAGAACCACAAGCAGAGCACCCTGTGGTTATCTCTGACAGGCAGCCAGTGCTCATATCCTTTTTCACTACTACTTGACTGGCTGTATTGGCTTTATCATATCACCTAGAACATCAAAGATTTCCAGTTAGAGTAGGGTAGGTAGGAAAGCTCAATAAAGCTCAGCCTATGAGCATGTAGTTAGTTGTTTAAATTTCTGTCTTAGAATGTAGAGAAGAAACCTGCTAGACAGTCTAATCCTAGCAGGTAGTAGTGTAGGTAGAGAAACATATGAGACCAACAGTCTAATCTGGTCTCATGGAGCAATAAGGGTAGAAGTAGAATAGGTTTATTTTTTCCTGTTTGTAAAGATTAATGATGTAAAGGGTCTGCAAGTCCAAATGCACCCAAGAAGAAAAAATGTTAGGACTATAGTGTGGGTAGGTAGTTGTTTGGAAGAATTTTACTGCTGATATGATGTCTTCATAACTGTGGCGACGAATCGAAGAAAGAGATGGATGGATTCCAAACGGCGGGGAGCATCCTTCCTAAGATCAATTTTCGAATTCTTGACTCCTTCAAGAAGAAGCCATCCCCATGTGGAGCCAGCATTGCTTGAAATTTTGATAAGCAAATAGGGGGCTAAATTGTTTTTGAGCCTTGAGAATGCATTTCCTGCGAAAACACGGTCCTTGAAGCCTCTATGTACCTTTTATCCTTTGATCAAATCCCCTCTGCTTGATTCCCCTTTTAAAGCCTCTTTGCTATGTGAAGAAATTCCCAAAGGCCTCCTCTCCTTTATTTCCCCTCATTTAGCCTCTTTTCATCCCCTTGTCTTCCCCTTTTATTTCCCTTTTTACCCTTCAGTTTCCCCCAAAATCCCCTTTAATTTCCTCCCCTAACCTTTGTTGGCCTCTTCTCCCCTTTATTCCTCTATCGTTTCCCTTCAAACCCCTTAAAATCCATTAAAAGGGGTTAAAAACCCACTTTCCGACCTTATTCTAGGGCTTAGCCCCTTCCCCTTAACCACTTCCCCACATGTGCCCAGGCGCCAGGACCAAGTGCTTAAGTCCCCGGCGCTTATCGCAATCGGAAGGTCGGGCGGGTGCAAACCCCTGTGTAACATTGAAAATCCCCGATGCGATTGGGTTATAACGTTAAGTCCCCGATCTGTTCGCCGGTTGATCCAGATCCCCGGATCAGCAGTAGAGCGTAAGCGCAAGCCCTCCACCAATCGTGTGTTTTATGTTGCGACCCCCAGTCCCCTCCCTCGTTGGCCGCGCACGCGGATTGATCGTCGGTTGGATCGGCAGGTCAGCGGCTGTCGCATCCCGGGTACTCAGGTGCAATCGCAAGTCTTCTCTGTGCCACTGATTGCGATGCTACGATTTCATCCCGGCGAGTCCATCCTCTCGCGAATGCGATGGTCCATTGCAACTCCGTCCTAAGTCCTCTCCCGATCGACGCATAGATTTCGGCTCGCGTTCGTTCCTCCCCCTCCCGGATCGACGGCCAGCACTCAATCGCATTTCCCCTCCGATCGCAGTCGCAAGTCCTTTCCTCCGTCTCCCGATTTAATCGTAGCCGTCCATCTCCCGGTCGATCCAACGGCTCTGCGCTGATTGCATCATCGCCCGTCGCCCCTCTCCATTTCCCGCCGATTGAATGGGAACCATTGATCTATGTCCCAGATCCAACGGTCAGCGCTCAATCGCGTCCTGACCTCCGATCGCAATCGCAACCCCTTCCCTCCGTCCTCCGATTTGATCTCGTCCGTTCGTTTGTTTCACGATCCAACGGCTATCGCTCTCCCCTGTCGATCGCAATCGGAAGTTTGTGAGTGTCTCATTTTTGTGCCCTTGCGATTGCAATCCTCCGATTGCATCTCCGTCGTCCGTCTCCTCCCGGATCTGACGGCTCAAGTTTAATCACCCTCCGCCTCCACTGGGTCCCACATCCACCGCTTCACTCCATTCTTTTTCCATGTTTTCCTATGTAAATCGCTCCAGTGGTGGCATTTGAGTTTTCACGCTATGTGATCATTTCTTCGCCACTTTTCATTATTTCTCCACTGTCCCGCCACCATTTCACCGCCTTCGCAACAATTCCTCCGCCACCACTGCCCGGGCTCTGTAATAAGTTTATTTCATTATGCAAAGGTCACATAGAGGTTTTCTCAGCATTGCCAGCAGATCAGCTGAAGGTTTCAAGGGGTTAACACCTGTTGTTGACATAATCAAACATTAACCCCGCATTCAAAGGATTGAAGCTCAGTTCGAAGACTAAGAGCGCACCAGCAGGTCATAACTGCGCCACCTAACAGCGGAGTACTCTTCTCCAGATGTGCACCTTCCTACAAGAAGTCACCATGCCTCCTCGAGCCCTGAAAAGATTAATTGCACTGTCTGAGACCCATTTAAGACAGTTAGGCAGCAGTTACGGAGGTATGGAGCAGCCTTGCAGACTTTCATCCAGTTCATTTATTCCAGAATGGCGGCACAGAGCTCCAAGCACCAGAAAGGACCCCAAAAAGAAATATCCGAGGTCAAAATCGACCTGACAGAGATCTCCGAACCAGTCTACAGAGTACACACAGAGCTACATTTTTCCATTAAGTGGTATGGGCGTGAACACTTCCGCCGATTCTGTCTTAATGAGATTCATTCATTGTATATCCTACCACTTATTCTTCCTCTTCTCCTATAAGAGATCCCCGAGAACATATTGAAAAGGTTGTTGTTGCCTTGCTGGGCATCTGCTGTTAGAGGGATTCAGTTTGACTGTTAGAACTGTCGTGGGAGGGAATAGCAGAGTAGTTGTATGTAATAGGCTGGGAGGAGAATTCTGGACTGTAACAGCCATTGAGCCTTATTGTACATGACTGGTTTTGCATCAATTAATCAAAGAACATTTCACAGGATCCTGGTCTATTACTATTGGTGATGTTTTTCTTAACTCTGTTATTTACATTTTCATACTGTTTCATGTTCTGCTGGTAGGCATTAGAATAATGGTATAGGATTCACCCGTGTTAGGTGCCCTATGCTGTCTACTCTCCCTACCTTTATGTTTTCCGCTAAGCAATATATAGAGTAAATTCGTAGAGTTTAAGCTTGATGCGAGTGGATGTTATTGCCTGGCCGCGTGTATGAACTTGGGGGTTTGCTTCTTAGATGTTTCTTTGTAATCTTATCTCTTGTTTTTCCTTGGAGTTGCTAAAGCCTTTTGAGTTAAATGACCTGCAGTGGAAATCTCCAACGACCCCCCTTTGTCTCGCCCAAGCGCAACTGAGTATGTCAAAAGCGGGTACGGGATTAAATGACCTCTGACCTGATCTATAGACAGAAAATTGGTTGTTTTCCTTCTTTCACTTTCCTCCTTAATGTTCCATCCCATCATCTGCCTAAAAGATCCTTTAGTGTAGATGACTTGCCCTTTGGAAGCCTTGGCTAGTTGTTGCATGTAATTTCCTTTCATGACTCCATAGCCCAATGGATGGCATGGTCTTGGCCCATTCTCCTTGCTGAAACATCTTGCTGCTTTGTTCCTTTTCTCCCATTGCTTTCCCGGTCCATGATCTCCTAACCAACCCAGCAACCCTCCAACCAAATTATTTAAACCCCCCTCTATGCTTCATAACTAGCCTAACATCTTATTTTTGAGCTTCAAAGATAAATCATTCTTTGTTTATTGGAGAGATCCCTCTCCAGGTCCAGGAGGGCTAGATCCTAGGGCCCCAAAGTGGTTCTGATGGTTGTCTCATCTTTGGTATTGCCAAATGCGCAAGAATATGGGAACTAGCAGTATCTGCGGAAGCGCAAATTGCACAATTTCGGGGGCTCATTAGAATCTTGGGGCTACAGATCTTAGAGCTATCACAGAAGTTTCGGAGATAAATTAAAAAATGCGGGGTACGGTACAACAATTTAATGGAGCGAGCGAAACCTTTATAAAATTGAATGAGAAAAGGAATGAGGGAGTTACACCACAGGAAAAAATTCCAATAGTGGGACTGGCTTTGATACCATGTCAAACCAGGAGGTAACTCCGCAAATCAGAATGTATTAGATGAAGAATGTGCATGTATTTATACATGGAGGTGAGACTATTGGGATTCATCTCCCAATGACTCTTAGCCTTCCTTATTTCCTAATATTATTTAATATACAATATTAAATATCACACCTTCGCAGTTAAGTGTCCATAAAACAAAAGAGCATGATTGAAACAAACTTCTTTGATAAACCTAGGCAAAGATGCCTTTAAAGAGATTATTCCAAGAACAAAGTATTTTAGTTGCAACAATATGTCGAGCTAGCCATAAATCATACTTGACACTAACTGATCTAAACCATTCAAGAAATGGACAAGCTAAGAACTTCTTAGGGAGCAAGAGATGGATTCCCTAACATATCTCAACAGAAGAAAACATTGAGGCAGTGAAGGACAAACAGAATTAAGGTGCCATCAGAAAACATTTCTTAATTTAAATTTTTTGTCCTACTACAAAATAGCAAGATGGAAAACATAATGGAAAACTAGAAAACATGAACATAAGAAAGCTTCACCATCAACCAAGCTTATGGATCCTGCAAACAGTCTCTCTCCATCAACAAGAAAACCAGGGCATGCATGAGCTCCAAGACATCAAATTGTTATCAAAAACTACAAGAGACTATGTATTGCTTCAACATAAGTCATCAAAATCCAACTAATACATAAGAGCCTCATGCTCTATTTATGGAGCAAATGAGGAGGTGGAAACCCTAAGAGGCTTCCAAAAACCCTAATTTAGCCATAAATGTCATAAATGTGCTTAATGACTATGCAAGGCCCAAGACACATAATAGATAAGATAATAAATGAAAAACATCAAAAACTAACTCCCAAATCAAATCAGGAGTGATTTGTCAAAAAAAAATATTAAAAAACCAATTTTTCATTAATCACTCTCTTTTGTTGACTTTTTGGCAAAAGGTTGTCTCTGTGCATAACGACATTTCAGCAAAAAATAAGGTATGTTGCAGCTGAGTTTTGGACCCATTCCTGGCATAAGATTTGGCCCGGGGATGGCTCGTTGGAAATATTGATGAGTCTACTTTCCAAAAATACTTGATTTATGCTTAATGGATGCCATTTAACTGCTCAAAAATCAAATCTCCCATGACTGCTCTATGCGCAGCGCTAGGCCTAAAAAGGAGGCAGAAAGGTCAATTTTGAGGTGTTTTTTGACCTTTTGAGGGGGAAAAATTCTCCAATTGACCTGAGATTTTGTGTGTAGACTGTTGGTGATGTGAAAAATCCAAAAAGGTAAACTCTAGCAGCTGAGGATGCCCCAATTTTTTGCGTAGCGCCTACGGTGCTGCACTCCTAGGGTTCAAAATTTGGAAAAAACAAAAAGTTTTCGAATTTGCCTCAAAATTTGTGTGTAGACCCCTCTAGGGGTTTTAGATACCCTATGAGAAGAATCAGCCAAGATCCTGAGGCTGTCATTCACTTTGGTCATTTTTAGCTCTTCTATCTCCATGAGGGCTTGCTTTAGTTTGGCATTAGCAAGCATGCTCTTCCTTGCATAGTGTTTTACCATTTCTTCTGTAAGGAAAGGTCGCTCTTCACCTCTTTGAAATGTTTATGCTCCTCTTTATAATAGTATATGACCCTTTGTGCCCTCTCAAAGTCCTTTTCCCATTCTTGAAGCTGGGCATCCTTTTCTAAGAGGAGCAACTTAGTACTTATCCATTGGTCCTCATTATCACTGTCTAGATCAACAAAAAGAGGCCCTTGAGAAGTCTTTTCGATCCTTTTTTTCCTTCTTACTTGTACCTTCTGCTCAAATTTTTCCATTTTTTCTTTGCCTTTGTCCAATGTTTTGGCTGTTTGAGAAGAGATGGCCCTTTGCCTTTTAGAGGCAGCAAACACATTTCTTCTCCCTCTGTGATATGTGCATGTGAGAGGGGTAACAATGAAAGTTTCAAAGGTAGTGCTATCATCATTTTGACCTTTAGTTTTCTTGATATCTTCTGCACTTGCCTCACTCTAATTTTCTTTTACATCCATGGACTGATTTTTTTCAAGACAGTCATGACTACTGTCATGACTATCATGACTATTTCCTTGACTGTATGGTGTACTTTGATGGTTGTCCTCTTCATCATGCTCCTCCTACTCATCATCTGGCTACTCTTCCTCATTATTTTGCTGCTCTTCTTCATCATCTGGCTGCTCTTACTCATTATCTTGCTGCTCTTCTTCATCATTTTTCCCACTACTTTCATCTATGTTTTCCTCTTCATCGGGCTCACTACTCTCATCTTTTTGGATGCCTTCACTAATTTCATCATTTCCCTCACTTCTTTCTTCATGGCTACTTCCCTCCTCTTCACTATTTTCTTCATTTTCATCATCTTCTTCTCCACTACTCCCTTCTTGTCCATCATTATCTATCTCAGTTTCCTCCTGACTGTTGCCTTCTATTTGTTCTTCACTAGGGCTACTGTCAGCCCCCTCACTTGGCAATTTAGGGGAAGAGGTAAGAGGTGAAATTATTTGTGGAGAAGGAACATGGGGAGATGATGGATGTGTGGAGGTAGATGGTTGTGAAGTGAAAGGTAAGTTCTACTGGATGAAGGCCCGAGGGTCTGTAAACACATCATGTGAGATGAAAGTTTCCCAATATATTCCTTGCTGCTCTAGCTAGTATAGGACACTCATTTTGGTCAGGGAGTGGTGAAAGAGGCATGGAATTTGGTGGTCATAGCTTTTCTTCTTGACAGCTGAGGCCATTTTATCAATGCTTCGGAAAAGATAGTAAGGTAGGTTCATCATCTTGACCGTGGTAAAATGCATCAACAACCTTATATGATATGAGTAGATCCGGGAGTATCTCCCCTCAAATGTGAAAAAACTGATAATTTGCCTCATCAATGCAACATACCTCTCTAGGAAATGGGAAAAATGGAAAATAGCCTTACAATTTTGTTGATTGCTAGGTTTCAAATAGGGCCCATAATAACTCAACTCCAGCTTCTTTTGTTTGAACCACACCTCACCAATGTCTGGTATACCTGTTGCTTTGGAAATGATCTCAGATGAGAGCTCAAATTGTACCCCTGCCAGATTGACTTGATGGTTTTGTAAGATATAGACGAATAATCTAGTTAAGTCTGAATGGCTGCTGACTAGCTTGACCCTCTCACAAAATCTGCAGCACCCTACATCCTGGAAGCATGAAAGGATCATAGGAGATGAAGTGATTGGAGTGGTGTCTAGGGGCTCAAATATTTTTTCTTTTCCTCCATGATGTTTTGGCTTGGTGGGAGTATGAATCTCATCATTACTAGTGTGACTATCTCCCTATGACATGATGACTGGTCCAAAAACAACAGTAGGACCTTTGGACTTTTCTTGAGGGTTTTTGGCAAACTAGGTGCTTTTAGTGGTTTTTAGGTCAACTCTTTGCAAAACAAAGGCTAAGGTGAAAATGATTTTTAGAGCTTGCACTTGGGGTTAGAGGTTAGCCTATAGTTACCCAATCTTCTTTTTGTACTCGAAACGAATTTCACTTGCAAACACTAACTCAAAGACTAAATAATTGATCTTTATATAGTCTAGGGTTTGGTCTAACTTTCACTATGGATGACTTCCTTGTTTTTGGAAAAAAGGAAAGATTGGGAGGAGAAAAAGTTTCACCAACCTTAGGCTCTTCTTGTAGAAGTTTTGAAGATGAAAATTCAAATTTTGGAGCTCTTTGAGAAAATATGGAAAAATCTGGCTGGAGCGTAGCACCTGTGCGCAACGCCTGTGTGCAGCACCTGTGCGCAGCGCCAGGAAGACTGGGCGGTGTCCCGGGTGTTTCTGGTCTTTGCTGGGCCTCTGCGTAGTGCCGAGCCAGGTGTGTAGCACCAGGCTCTGAGCGCATAGCGCAATGTATTTTTACACTGCCCGCCCTCTTCTTGTGCGTAGCACCGGCCTTAGTGCGTAGCGCCCGAATATTTTTACAGTTTGGCCTGAAAACCCCAAAAAAAATTCTCCCGATGGCTTCTTCACTTTGGAAAATAGCAAATGATGTGTGGGAAAGGTTCAAGTGACCTTTTATAGTTGTTTTGAAAAGTAATTTTTTAAAATATAAAACCCACTTTTGCAAAGTTAATGTCCCCTATATTTTAGTGTGCCTTTTGACTAATATTTGCTGTGAAACACACTTTTGACACTTTTTGGAAAAAATGTTTACTTATGCCTCTGTCATCTTTTGCAGAACAATATTTTTGACATGGAGGCCTTTGTTGGGGGTCTACTGCTAAGATGCAAACCAGGGTAACACTTTCTTTTTAGGTCGTTTTGATAATAACTTATGCCCAACCTTTGATCTTATTTCAAAAACTCAGTTTTTTACCCTTTGGTAAGATGATCCCTTTTAAACTGCTACTCTTTGTCGTTTCTTTTCTTAGTGTAGGCGAAGAAATGTTATTTTTGGAAAAACCCTAAAGAGGTGGTTTCTGTCCTCAAAATCTCTAAGATGGTTTCTTGCTTGTCACCACTGTTTTGTTAATCAACCAAAACAAACCTTGATTCTCTTTTACCTATAGGCCTGTTGCTTTTTTCTTGTTTTTGTCTGCCTCCTGGTGATGATTACATCTTATTACCTTACCTCTTCTTATTTCTGGTGGCCACCTTGGCTATTCATTGTAGAAATGTGAACAAGGGCAGCTGTCCCTTGCAGTATTTGTGCTCTAAGCCAAGGAGGCTTTTCCTAAATGACTTTGGATCAAATTGCTTGATTTTATTCCTCTTTGAAAACAATCTCTTAATGCAGGAAGGCATAACTTGTTGTGCACCAAATCCATCCTATGACTTAGTGAAAAATTAGGTGACCTAATGGGGACTTTCTTGGACTTAGACTTTGGACAGAGACTTAGACTTTAGGGATAACCAAGTACAAGATAGAATCTATGATAATATTTGTGTATTGAAGACCCAAGATCCAACATACTTGACTATCCAAAGGGCCTACAAATACAATCAGTGTTTGAGAATACTATGGAAGAGACAACAAAGTTATTTGATTAGTAGGTTTAGGTAGTAGTGGGGAATTCTGTAGGTAAAAAAAATAGAGGATTTGGGCCAAAAGGCAAGACATGGTGAAAAAATGGGTGACAAGTTAGGGTTAAAATAAATGGCTTGAGCCCATGATGGGTCTTTCGAGAGTGGTGGGTCAGTCGTGACTAGATAGGATGATAAAAGAGGGAAAGGTTTATCTTAGGATGATGAAGGTAGTGAGATTTATAGAACTCACAATGTTTATGAACTTTGTTTCTAGAAATCTAGGACCAATACTTAGTTATTTTCAGATAGTGAAAATTATGGATGACTAACAGTGGCTCCACTTGGGGAGGGCAGCTCCTTCTCAGGAGATGTCCAGAACTTCATATTTTTCTGGCTTTTGGAGACTAGTGCCTTTTCCATTAGGAAGATGTGCTCTTTATTCATTTGCTGATGTTTTTTTCGAGTCTGTAATCTTTGAGATCTGAAAAGACATGATTCATATCAGCATCATCTCTACCTACCCAATCTACTTGCCTAACATTTTTTCTTCCTTGGGTGCACTTGAACTGGCAAACCATTGATATTTCTCTTTTTGGAAACAAAAATCAAACTATCTAGTACCCTGATTTCTTCCAAGAGTTCATATTAGGCTAATGAACTCTCTTTATTTTCTACCTAATCTACTCATTTGTCAAGATTAAGCTGTTTGAAAAAAAATTATTCTCTATCCTACTAACATGAAATTTAAAGCACGATAAATCAGGATTAGGCAATCTGACTCACCATGAGTTGTGGCATTGAAACAAGCTGCACACAAGTGTTATTTTTTTATAGACAAAGCTTAGGAAACATGAGGGAAATATATGTCATTTTTTTAACATCTCCATTTTCCTCTTTGGTTCAGATTTGAGCACGTGGAACCAACATCTCTCATTTCTAATCTATCTTTTGACAAGTCAAGCTTGAAAATTTTGACCTACTCTTTTTCACTAACTTATCAACCACAAATTTAAAATATGTTTAGCCATGATATGACTGAAAAAGGATTTTTTGAAATAAGCAGTGGCATTTAGACTTGCACACTTTCAACATTATTATTTTTTAGGTATGGGGCTATACCTCTCTTTCAAACTCTGCCCTCTTTTATTTTTATATTTTTTTTGAGATTTTTCTTTTTATCAAACAGTGGTATGTACAATGAATGAGGAAAAAAAACTACGTTTCTTGAAAAAAGTAATGTTTAAGCATCCTCCCATTGACCAGACCTCCAAACATTTCATTTCCATCAAGCTCTTGCAAAAAGAAAGCATTGTTGCCTCTAACTGACTAAATGATGTAAGGGCCTTTCCATAGATTTTCAAACTTGCCATGTTTTCCATTGTCTTCCCTTCTTGAATCCCATTTCAGAACCATGTCTCCAATATGGAAATCATTTTCTTTGGTTCTCCTATCAAATATTTTCTTGATATTGTCCTGAATAGCTTGTGTCCTTTTGTAAACCTCCTCCCTTGACTGCTACAAATGAATGGTTTGGTTCAGCCTCCTCTGCATGTCATTTTCTTCTGATTGTACTTCTTGAAGAAGCTTCATGACTGGAGCTCCCAAAGAGGTGGGGAAAACTGCATCCATGCCATACAATATGAAGTTAGTGAAGAATAACTCTTCTTCTTCACTAACTTAGTTGTATTTTTGTTCAAAAATTGAATAAAAAAATATAAATAAAAGTATAAATATGAAAACTAATCATTGATTGGCATGTTTATACAGAAAGTATAGGGTGAAAATCAAAATTCTTCTGACACTTTATACTTTCAAATTGATCTTGTTCTGCAACTAAATATCATAAAATTACAAATTGCAGATTCATTTTTACTACATACTTCATATCATTCATATTCCATTCCATCTCATGTTTCACTACATTCATATTCCATCGCATTTCACACTCATAATCCATCTCATTCCATTCCATACTCATGATCCATTTCATTCCATATCCATATTTCATAATTTTTAACAGGTACATTCTGCGGCTGTCTGTTCTGTAGCCAATCTTGTTCTGCAGCCAATTTGACCCTGCAAACCTATTTCAATACACAAAAGATGACAGTAAAAGGATATTATGGAGCTTAGAAGATCAACATTTTACACAATGAAGGACAAATACAACAAGAAGCAAAATCAAAAGGGTTGAGGTAAACTGTGTGAAATTATTTTGATAGCAAAACATGAAAGATATAATATGGTTAAATCATATATTTCCTAAGGTTAATCTATCATTCGAATTGATCCTTGTCTATCATAAAAAACACTTCAACCATAACCGTTACCATCCTCTCCATAATAGTTCATCATTAATTTAATAAACGGTCAAAAACTTAGATGTGACCTATTAGGTCACGTCCTTAGATCGTATCATTTATTGATGATTTTTTTAAATCATCATAAAATCTCTTTGCGGTATTGCATTCCATATCAAACTATTAACCCAATCATTTTCATCATTTACAATCACCTTGTTCATTCATCCATATCCACTCACTGCTATTACATTCTGTAGCCAGTTCCATCTGCAGAGAAGTCATTTTAAGGGCAAAACAACCTTCCACAGCTGCTCTTTCTTCAGGCACAGGATCAAAGACAGAGCAGTAGACCTAAGCCAAGGAAAGGAAATGGGGCTAATTGTGAGAACAGAGCCAATTGGGAGAAAATATTTAGAAGGATACCCTCAGGTTAAGAGGCTATTACAGCAGGTTGGGTGGCTGAACTTTGTAGAGAAGTTCAATGGATTCCACAAATAAATCACGAAATCATTTGCTAGGACATTCGATGGATCAGAGGTAGAAATTGGGGATATTAAGTTCACCATTATAGAATCATTCATAGCTGAAGCCACAGAATTGCCAAGACAGGGAGAACACTGGTTTAAAAACAAGGAGTACCATAATGAAACTTGGAAAAAAATGCTAAAGAACCCATGTATGGACATTTCAGTGTTTAGAAAGGGTATTCCCAGTACAGCTCTAAAAAATAAATGGAGGAATATATTGTTGATTTTACAGAAATTCATAACTTGTGAGGTTAGATTCGGCACCTTGTATGTCTATCATATCAGACTGATGATGAATTTCTTAGATGATGAAATAAATATACCTTTCTTCCTGCTTAATAGTTTGAAAAGGATGGCCTCTAATGTTCAGAAAAGACTCCAATTCCTATAAAATACTCTGCACCATCATGGCCTAATTAAAATACTAATTGAGTTCTATTTGAAGAAAGTAGGAGATAGCTGGGAAGAATTTCTTCTAAGAAACCATTTCGAAGAACCAGAGGAAACACTATCTAGAAAAGAAACTGTAAGAAGAAGTAGGAGGGGAAAAATTGATAAATCTGTTGAAATCAAACCTGATACATCAACACAAGAAGATAGTGAAGAACTAATCTCTGAAAAATTGACAAAGATCAGCTGACAAATCAGAGTTAAAAGAAAAGAGAAATTAAAAAGTGAATGTGCTGAGGAGAAAAATGAAAATCTGACTAAGTTAAGGAGAAGCTCTAGGCTTAAAGGCATGATGAAAAAGACAATGATTAAGGAAACAAGAGTAATAAACATTGAAGAGGAAGAAACTCCAATCCAAACACCAGTTGATAGATCTCCTTTACACCAGTATGAAGAAGAACCTAACAGAGGAACCCCGGATATAGAACCAGCCCAACAACAGATTTATGACTATGTGGAATCACTAGAAAAAAGGGCCTCAGAAAATCGAGAAAGATCTCTCAGTCCACAAGAACCTCCAATAGAAATTTTGAAAAGAGACAATTATGAATTCGAGATACTGAATAAAAATATCAAGGATGAAAATGAAATCTTAAGAGAGCAGGTCAAATGGAGGAATGGCATGGACAATACTCTCTCTCAGCAAATGAAAACATTGTATAAAGCAAACAGGAAGCTAAAGAAGAGAAATAAGAAATTGAACAAGGCACTCATTGATCTTAGGTTTAAATTATTCATGAGGAAACCCAGAATGGTATTGACCACCAAAAGAAGCAGAAAAAGGAGGTTGGATGTTCTTGCAAAAGTTTCAGTGTACATGGAATAAACTTTTGATTGCATGAGGACATGCAAGAGTTTTGCAGTGGGGGTATGTTGAGCCCTGAAATTTTCTTCTCTTTTTCCAAACTTCACTTCATTTCATCATTCCTTTATCATTTCATAAACCTAAAAATCAATGAGAATGATTAAGATTGCTTAAAGGTTGCATAAAATGATTAACTTATTGTACTTTTGTGATTTTTGTTTTCTTAATGATTTTTGAACAGTGTAGCTTCAGAATGTAGTCATTCTATAGCCAATCAAGCGTTCTGTAGTTGTTTTGGTGTTTAAGTATGTTACAGGTGTCATCTGGAGAAAAGGCATACATGGGTGGATTTCAAATCTTCCCTATATCATTCCTTCCCATCCATAAGGACTGAATCGATAGCTGGAGGTGTCTAAACACATGGTCAAATCAAAGGTCAAAGAAGTTGTTTTCTACAAGGATTAGGACTCCTAATTTGCTTTATAGCAAATCACAAGTCCCAAAAGAGTTTTAATTTTATTTTAACTTCAAATTTACACATGTACTTATTTTTTTTCAATATTAATTATGAACTTGTGTATAAATTAAGCTCTATAATACCAAGAAACATAGTTGATTCATATTTTATCATTTCGGTGATACTCTGTTTTCAAGCTTTGTGTTAATAAAAGGGACTTTTAGCCCTGATGCTATTCTGAATAAAATCTTGAGGAGTTAAAGGATTAATGCCGAATTGATAGTAAAGGGCCCCTGCTATTCGAGGAGGTTTTACATATTTTCTAGATAATTTATTTTCAGTTTTGTTTTGTCATATTTCCTTACTTAGACTACTTTCTGAAATCATAGCTTTTAGCATTATTTTTCATGCCATTTTCTTAGATAAAAGATCCTCATGATATTGCAGTTAGTCTCTTTCTCAAGCTCTTCCAATATATCTCTATTAAATGAATGGGATTCAATTGTGATATTCTGAGTTATTAGCATTTAATTTTCTGTCATTTAGTTAAAAAGAAGATCCTCATTATACTACAGTTAGTCTCTTTTAAAATATTTTCCAATAAACCTCTAATTCACGAATGAGAATTAGTTGTAATATTGTGAGTTATTGATTGTTTTGTTTCAATAGAAGATCCTTATCACATTATGATTAATCTCTTTCAAAAATCTCTTCCAACAAACTTCTAACTAATGAATGAGATTTAGTTGTAATGTTATAAGTTGCTTCAACACTTCATAGGATATTCTTACTACATTATAGTAGTCTTTTTGTCAAGCTCTTCCAATAAACCTCTATCAAATGAATGATATTTCACTGTAATGTTCTAAGTTACTATTTGTTTCAACATTTCCTTTTATGTTTTAGAAGATCCTCATTGCATTATAATTAATCTTTTTCTCAAGCTCTTCCAAAAAATCTCTAACTAAATGAATCAGATTAAGTTGTAGTTTTTTGAGTTACTTTTCATTTCATGAATGTTAATTTAGAAGCTATAATATCCATGGATTAGGACTCTCTGTTTTCATAATTTTCTAGTTAGGAACAGAACTTGCAAATAAACTCTGTTTTAACTCATTTCTTAACATTCCTTTTTTTTCCCTCTTGAAATAGATTTAACTTCATCTTTTAAGCATAGAGCATCATACTAAGAATCAAACATAAAAACCCCAAAACATCAATAAAACAATAAAAACAATGAAGTAAGAAAAAGGGATACTTAGGCACATATAGTGCATTATACTTCATAAGTTTACTAGCCTTGGTCAATAATTTATGCTATCAATTTAGGACACTAAATTGACTAAACAATAGTCTTCTTAGGAAACTCTTTAGGATTTTATTGAAGAACCATGTATCATCATTCTATTACATCTAAGCCAGATTATAACAAAGAAAAAAAGTGTCTGAAACACCAATGATGACCTTGGAACATATTAAACCCTAATTGACCTAGTGGGAGGGTTTTGTGACTTGATCTTGACTGAATGTTGGCTTGGAGGCTTCAAGTTAAAAATAGAGTATCTGTCAAAGTGCGTGAGTATTTGTCAAAGTGTTGTATCGAAGATCCAAAATCCAATGTACTTGATTTATCTAAAGAGCCTACAGAGATAGTTTTGAGACCATCAATGCTTGAGGAACCTAGGTAACATGGGAGTGAGTAGGCTATAGGAAACCCTAGAGGGAAGGTGGGGTTTATGGAAAGGGAAAAAATTTCTATAAGGATAATGAAGGCAGTGAGATTTATGAAACTCACAATATTTCAAGTAATGTTGTTTTCAGAAATCTTAGAACCAATCTTTAGTCATCTACAAGTAGTGAATAATATTGATGACTAACATAACACTTTTCCAGACTAAGATAGAATAGCTATGAAAAATGAATACCTTAGTCGAACATGGCTAAGATGTTCTCTTGAGTATTGTTTTCTGCCTTTTTAGACTTAAGATACTATTTTCGAAAAGGAACATCTGGAGTTTTCTTTTTTACCTCTTTTTCAAACTCTCTAAACATGAAAAATATGTCGATTTTTAGCTTCATTGGACTCGTTAAAACATCAAGAAGTGATCAAATTTTAAAACATGACAAGGCAGCACCACTCCTTCTCAGGGTTCATTAAATATACTCGGAGGGATTTATTCGAAGGATGAACTTATAGATCAAGCATATGTTATCCTCGTCAAGCTTGTTAAAAAATAAAGAGGTACTGACAAGTATGGTTGGGGAAATTGGGAAAACAAGGGATTCCATTTTTCTAATGGGAGTCAGTCGACATTGAACACAACATTTTTCCACTTCATCTCCATGGCCATTAGGTTGGGTAATCTGCTTGTCTCTTGGTTATCATACCATTTTCAGAGCCTACATTATGGTTTTGGGTCAATGTTTCCAATTCCATTCAATCTCGCCAATGTTCAAGAAAAGTCATTCAATTGAAATCCACTACAATACTTTTAAGCCTTCATTTTTTGTCTTCCTTCCTTGATCTAATTCCATATCAACATCATTCTGATCCTTCTATCTCAATCATGATACCTGTTTTGTTTCCTTTATGGGGGAGACATCAAGGCCCTCCTGCGACAAGTCGCTTCCTGTCTACATTAGCACATCATCCAGGAAGTAGACTTAGGAACACCCCTTTGGTACATTAGTTATTGCATACATAAATGGAAAGCTTCCTCACTCTTGGCGACAGGTTTACAGCAATGCCCTTCAATCGTAATATTTTGTGTGGTGTTCGACATCATCTCATTTACTTTCACCATATCAATTGTACCGTAGTACCTTGAGAGCCATTATCATCATTGGTGGTTTCTCTCACGCATGTTAACTACTTACATCATTGGATGATAATCAGATGGTGTCTACCATGTTTGACTCCATATCATTGATTCACATGGTTAGAATCCTACATTAGTTGGTCGTGTGAATGAGATATAAGACCTTGGGTCTAGTTTCATTCATCCAGGTTGTGAATTCAGGAGTTATACGAAGATCAAAATGTATGACAACCATGATCATATAGATGATCATTGAGTCATCAGTGCTACAGTTGCATCTGTGGATGCGTATTTTGATCTTGTACATGTTATGTTAGATTATTATTTGAGTATGGGTATGCCTCCCTCATTGAAAAGATTTCATGATAAATGTATTGTAACAGATGAAGCTCACCAATTGTCCTTGATCCCTACTTGTTACAAGGTAAAGCACTTCAGTCATCAATCATCACCTATGTCTTTGTGCTTTAGGGGGCATTTTGTTATAGGAAAATTTTCACATTCGATCAGTGAGCCACATAATGGGATCAATCAACATCCTATTCCCCCTTGGCATCATCTTGCACAAAGCCCTAAGAATTTTCCTTTCATCCCCCACAGTATTAGCCCTAGACTGCATCATCTGAGCTAGTTTTAGGACCAACGCTCCATGTATTCCTACTTGGGAGCGACCATATACAGGTTTATCCACTATGGCCACCATTCATCACCAGAATGTTGCTCCCCTTTGCACCTGCGTTGGTTCTAGAAATCCGGGAGAATGATTGGGATTCGTAAGCTTCACTTTCTATGAGTTTCCAGAAGTTGTTTCAACTGCTTACCTTGGGTTAAACATTAAAATCCTATCCTACTCTAATTTGGAGTTTTCACCACTTATCCTTTGATCTTATCCTTCCATCAAAGGTGGATCTAAAACCTTAGAATGGTAATTGGATAAGTACTCTCAACTTACCCCACTCTCATATATATTTACCATCTTTCCTATTGCAAAGGTTAGAATAGAGAATGGTAATGGTTGGATTTTGGAGAGTGATTGTGCCCTTATGTTGTTGTAGTGAGTGGTTATTATCTCATGCATTAGGGTGATTGAAGGTGCATATTGTGACAAGGAAAGGACAAGTTAGCAACGTGGAGGAGCTCTTCTACAATTTCAACTGCTAATTATGGTTGTAATCTCCTTCCATTTATATTAATGCAAATAATTCTTTATTTTCCTATATGTGATATTGTTGTTTCATATATTTCAATACCATGTTGATCTACCAGATAGAGTATTTAGATGATACTGCATAGATATCGTAGTTTCTTGGCTTGTGTTATCTGATTGTGTAGGTTCTAATTTTGGCAATCAGAGCTGGAATTGGAGCTTCCAAGCTAAAGGATTGAAGTGTGCAACTTATTCCAAGTAGGCCTCACTCTGTCATCTATTTAATTTAAGGAAAAGAATTGGGTTACTTGTCTCTTTTTTGTTCTAGGTTAGCCACTGACCTAGGGGAGATACTTTTGTACACAATCGTAAATCACATATAATAGGGGGAATTGGTGAATAATACTACTTATAGGAATTTGATTGTCAACTTGATCTATCTGACAACCAATTTTCTAGACTTATTTTATGTAGTCAATATTTTATCGCACTTTAGGCATGAACCAAGGGACGACCACTATAATGCAGAAACAAGGGTACTTATATATATAAAAGGCACGAAATATTTTGGTAGTATTTACAAAAAGACTAAGAACTTTGTACTTCATGGATATTCATATGCAGATTTTTCTAGAAGTATTGATGATTGGGCATCAACCTCAGGTTATTTTATGAACATGGGGTTAGCTGCAATTTCTTGGAGTTTCAAGAAGCAAGCTACAATGGCCACTTCTTTGGCAGAAGCATAATATATATCAACATGGGAAGAAACATGTGAAATTTTTTGGTTGCGCAATTTTTTGCAGGATTTAGGAATTCCTCAAGCATAATCCAATATTTATTCATCGACAATCATTCAACCATAAATCTTGCCAAAAATCCAATTTTCCATTCCAAAACAAAGCATGTAGACACAAAGTATCACTACATCGGAACACTCATTGCAAAGGATGTCATCGAGCCAATATATTGTCCTTCAGAAGATCAATTCTTAGATATTTTCACAAAACCACTTAGCAGGATCAAATTTACTAAGTTCAAGGATGAACTTGGTATCTGTTGTAACGTACCTTTGGATCAAAGGGGGGAATGTTAGATGTTCCAAAAAATACATAAACTATTGTTTAATTATTTAGAATCTAATATTTAATTATCTAGAATATTTAATTAGATATTGGAGACATTTTAGAATAGCTAATTGTTTTAAGAGATATGACATCTAGAAAGGTTTCATTTCTTAGGAACTAATTTAGGAAAATAGTTAGGAGTGTTTTTATGAGCATTAAATGTAAATGGGCACTTGTAAATGAAATAAGCAATCCATAACAAATTTAGTTTATGACATCAGCTTATTTAAAGCTTGTTTCTCTTCTTGCAAGAGAGTTGAGTGATTCTGTGTAAACTCTTGCAGATTTTATGTAATTTTCGTTTCCTTATTAATGAAATTTGTGTGTCTGAGGACACTTCTGCTATTACTCTTTAGTGAGAACACATGGAATTCATGGCTCTTGCTTTGGAACATGGAGGGTTGACGGCCTATACCAATGCACATTCCTTGACATGGGTGCTCGAGAGGAATGAGAGGATGGCCTCAAATAATGCAAGTGTCTTTACATGGGTGCTCGATAGAAATGAGAAATTGTTGAGAAATTCTCATTGAAATTTGATTTGGGGTGGTAGTTGATCATAGGGGTGAAACTATCAACCTTGAATTTTTTCTGAACACACTGGTAATGTGATAGGGATAAGCCTTCGTTTTAAAACATTAATGATGAAGGACCTAATTCAAGTAAAATGTACAATTATACATCAATCCTTATTGTTGTGATACTCTACAACCCAGTATAAGGGTAATGTGTAGATATAATATAATAAAGTTTGTAAACATTTTTACATGTCGATTTAATATGTTGAATTTATATTAATATGTTGAATTTATAATATTGCTAAACATTTACATCTACTTAAAATTAATATAGAGCCCAAGGGAGTTGTTGTAGTGTGTGTAAAAAGTTAAAAGTAATAAAAATAATAAAGTTCAAATTTCTTACATTGTAATTTTGTTTTTATTAATAAAATTACTAATAACTTTTTAGATTAAAAAAATTCATAATATACACGTTACAATAAAGTATATAAGTAGCAATAATAATTTAAGATTCATTTTACCTTATAAAATCAAATAATGATTATGTAACCGTATTTAAATTTAATTAATAAGCACAAACTTACAATATAACAATATGTTTAACCATGGATATTCACATCCACTTTTCCATAGATATCATTAACTTTTAAATAGGATTTGTTACAATACCATGGGCCAATATCATGACTCATCAATACAACATGCTCAAAACCATCTCCCATTTCACACTCAGAATATTTTATAAATATTTTATTTAAATTTAATTTTATAACATTTTTTTATTAAATTTAAAGAAAAAATATTTTAATTACTTTTTAATGTCTTAGAGCTTTTCAAAAAGGTGAAAAATGTCCTAGGGTTAAGAAAGATCCATGTGATCAGTTATCTAGAGTTCACCTTTCGTTTATCCAAGGTACTACTGATAAAATCGCTAGGATCCTGAAGAAACATAATGTTTCCTCAACCTTCAAGCCCCTACACACCATTTGGAGTTCGCTTAGATCGTTTAAGGACCCGATTTTCCCTAAGGATGGCAAGGGTGTTTACTTGATTCTGTGCTCTTGTGGGACACCTTACATCGGTGAAACTGTTCGATCAGTTAATCAAAGAATTCACGAACATGTTGCTGACCTAAGACATAGTAGATCTCTGTCCTCTGCCTTAGAAGAGCATGTTTAAAAGACAAATCATCACATTTGTATTGAAGATGTTGAGGTTATTGCAAGGATCGACCATTTCCACCACCGCAAGTTGAGGGAAGCCTTGGAAATCCAAAAGAGGTCAGTTAACCTTAACAGGGATGATGGGTGGACTGTTAGCAGACTCTAGATTCTCGCCCCTCACTCTTAGTTGATTTTCCTCTTCCTTTGTGCTCCCTCTTGTCATTCCCTCAACTCTCGCTCCCGGTTTCTTTCTCCTCGTCTGTTCCTTTTGGTTTATTATTATGAGTATTATTATTACGATTTTTATTATTAGTATTATCCTTATTATATTATGATTTTAAACTGTAAAATTACATGTTAAGGAAATTAAATAAGAAATTTATTTATTTATTATTATTATTATTATTAATTTTTATTTTATTTATTTATTTATTTTTATTTTTATTTTCATTTTTTTTTTAACCATTAATGAAGTTTAATCATATAACATATAAATTAAAAGTATTAAAATATTAAAAATATTAAATTATATTAAAAAAAAACTATTAATATTAAATGACATTTAAACATAATACAATTTAAAAAATTAAAATTAAAACTAAAATATAATAAAATATGATGAATTTTAATTTAATTTCTTATTATGATTTTTATTATTAGTATTATCCTTATTATATTATGATTTAAAATAGTAAAATTACTTGTTAAGGAAATTAAATAAGAAATTTATTTATTTATTTATTTTTAATTATTAATGAATTTGGCTCCACGGTCATGAGAAGTTAGATTTGTTTCTTGATCAGCTGAATTCCCAGTCCAATTACATCAAATTCGCGATGGAGGTTGAGGTGGATGGTAGCCTTCCCTTCTTAGATAGCCTTACCTTCTTAGATATTCTTCTCTCTAGAAGGGATGATGGTTTGATCTCTCACCAGGTTTTCCGTAAGAAGACACACACTGAACAGTATCTTCATGTTGATTCTCATCACTTTCCTATTTAGAAATTTGGTGTTCTCTGCACTCTAGCTACCCGGGCTCTTAGAATATCTGATGAAAACCATTTGGATTCAGAGAAATCCCATCTTCTGGATGTATTTGAGACTAATGGGTATAGCAGATCCCAAGGTCTTAAGGCCTTCCAAAAAGCATCTAAAGGCTCAAGAGACAAATCTTCTCGGTTGGATCCTATCTCTAAAGGGAATCTTTTGTTTATCCAGGAGACCTCGGATAGAATTTCCCATGTCCTTAGGAGAAATAATGTTTCCTCTTCATTTAGGCCTATCAATACCATCAAGAATTCTCTTGGATCGGTTAAGGACCCTATAGACCCAAAAGACATGAAAGGTGTTTATTTAGTTCCATGCTCCTGCGGTACTCCCTATATTGGGGAAACTGGTCGATCCATTGGATAGAGAATCCAGGAGCATGTTGCATACATTAGGCACAGTCGATGACGCACTTTTTCTCTTGCGGAGTATGCTGGGAAATCATGTCACCCTGTAAGCATTGAAGACTCCAAAGTCATTGCTAGGGTGGATCACTTCCATCATAGAAAGCTGAGGGAGGCTATTGAAATTGAACTTGAGATACATCCTAAAAATCTCAACAAAGATGATGGGCGGAAACTAAGTAAGAGCTGGACTCCAGCCCTCTCAAGGTGACTCAGCCCCCATACGATGTTTTCCTTTGGTTCTATTCTCTTCCCTTTTTTTGGTTTTGCCTTTTTTTTTCCTGAAGCTATATTATTGTATTATCTCCTTTCTTATATATATATATATATATATATATATATATATATATATATATATATATATATATATATATATATATATATACTTGATGATATATATATATATATTTTCCCCCCTCTCAGCTGTTTATAATAACTATAAATCTCCCCCCCTTTTTATTTTATTGTTTATTATTCCTTTCTTATTTTTCTCTTAACTTCTTCAATATTTTAATATTATTCCCTATACTATTATTTACCCCTTCTCCCTTACCATTTTACCAAATTATTATATCATTCATAATTTAATCATTTTAATGTTATCCCCTATACTATAAGTTACCCCTTCTCCCTTATGGATTTTATAAATTAAACTTTTTTCTAAATTATTATATTTTAAAATAATTAAAAACTTTTAATTTTCTAACTAATTAATTAAATAAATAAAAAAAATTTTAATTTTCTAACTAATTAATTAAATAAATAAATAAAATTTTAATTTTCTAACTAATTAATTAAATAATTATAAAAAAACTTTTAATTTTCTAACTAGTTAACTAAATAACAGCTAGTTTTAACAGCTAACTCCGGGCAATGATGCATCCTTACTATTTATTCATTGAGATGGATTTACTTCTTCACCTCCACATTAGATGGTTCAAACCAAATGCTAATGATGTGATTAATCCAAAAGATTTTCTATCTGACTTTTAATTATATAGCATATAAATTTAAAGTATTAAAATATTAAAAATATTAAATTATATTAAAAAAAACTATTAAAATTAAATTATATTTAAACATAATACAATTTAAAAAAATTAAAATTAAAATATAATAAAATATGATGAATTTTAATTTAATTTCTTATTCTAGTCAAACTAGCCGCTATTTTGCAATGGCTTGTTGTATATATATATATATATATAAATATATATATATATATATATATATATATATATATATATATATATATATATATATATATATATATATATATATATATATATATATATATATATATATATATATATATATATATATATATATATATATATATATATACATATACATATACATATACATATACATATACATATACATATACATATACATATATATATATATGTTTAATTTTATTACATTTTTATGCCAAGAGACACTCTCCATCCCAATATGGCAGAGTTGTTGTAATGTCGAGTTATATTATGTTATCTAAATATTTTGACCTTGTGAAATTATATAAAAATAGAAAATAAACTAAAAAAATTAAATTAATAATTAAACCAGCCTAGATCCATCTTATTTCTGGATCTATCAAGCTCCTAGTGCTAGTTAATAATTTTCATTGATGAAATATAAGCTCTCTTGATGAGATCTCTTGATGGAAATTAATGGATGCTGCTCTATGACATATGATATAGTTGAAGACATGGACAATTATTAGGGACATGACATGAAGTGACTTGGAGATCACTTAATCGACATTGGTGGGGATGGAAAATTTTCTTGAGATTTTAATCATGTCCTTGATGATCTAGAAGCTATTTATGACTTATGTGGACTACACTTGATGAATAACCACTCTTGATGAAAGACTACATATCACTGCACTATCTTAATGACATGGTGAATTTATGACATTATGTGCCTATGATACTATGACGATTAATCTTGAAAAAAGGAAGCCCATCCATGAAGGCATCTACATTGCCTACCTCCAATTTTGCACCAATAAATGACCAGTCACATTAAAAAGTATTTTTTACTACCTTAGAGGCAACATTTCACTATGACAACTACAACACCTTTTAGAGTGTAATTTTTCCTTTCTAATGGGCCCTTACACGGCCCAAAACTCCAAACAGTGAGGGAGAAGAACAATATACAAGTTTAAAGTACTTTTTGGATAATGAGCTGACCTGAACTTCTTCTCATGTCGGCCTTCCCTAAGGAGACATGTATTTTTGTTTAAGCACGGAAAGAATAGTATAAATATAGTACTCAATTTTTATTTTTTATCATCAGTTCGATCAACACTTGGAAGACAAAGAGATACAGGTTCACATATCGTGAACCTTCACAAATAAAAACATAAGAACAAGTAATATATTTTAGTTTATAACTCAGATTGGTGGATTGTCTATCAGCCTTTTTTACAAGATTATTACAACAAACAAAATAGGGCCTTCATTACAATATTATTACAAAAAACAAGACAGGGTTTTTGTTTACAACTTTGGGCTGAGGGTGTTATTCCTGTTCTCATTGGACTGTGGGAGCCTACCTTTGTTGGACTGTGGATAATTTCAATCTATGCATCATCATTAACTTCGGACTGTGAATAATAATTTATTTCAGACCGTCTCTTTATTGGTAAAATGTGTGCTATATATATATATATATATATATATATATATATATATATATATATATATATATATATATATATATATATATATATATATCTTCGGATTGTTCCTTATATGTTGTTTTTACTTCTTCGATTGGTCAACTCTCTACTCGAACTGTGTATCATTATTTTCACTGGACTATAGGGTGCTAATTTCGTTAGACTATGGAGCTTCAGGTTGTGGTGGGCACTTGTATTTTGGAGTATGGAAACTATTGGACTGTGGGTACTATTTTACTTCGTACAGTGACTTTATTATTTCGGACTGTGTCTGCAACTTGGATTAAGCAACTCTCTTGAATGGGTGGTTATATACCTTAATCAACAAGACTTGGATCTTTGTAGTATCATATCTACAAGGAGAGAATGATCCTGTAGAGCCCTCCCTTAGACAATGAAGAACTCTCTTGGATTGATAAATTAAAGCCCAACAATAATGTCAACACAGTGAAGCAAGGTGATAGTGCAGTGAAGTCAACATAAGCAATTTTGGAGCTGATTGTATAGTGAAGAATATTTCAAGTACATTCAAGTAAGTACTATTATCATTATCTATCAAAAGAAGATAAAAGTATTGGTGTCCTAGGGGTTGGTGCCCCTAAATGCAAGGTTTGGAGGCTTGGAAAGGATAGGTTCGAAGCCCTAGAGGTCGGAGCCTAACCAAAGTCCAAATTGGTGCTTGGAAACAGGTTGGTGCCTGAAGCATTGAAGGTTTGGTGCCCTCACATTATTATTATACTCAATTATTTGAAAAAGGATTGAATTTCTTCTTGATTCTTAATAAAATTATTATTATAAATTTATCTAATTTTAATTGTGAACAATATAACTAGTAAAACTAACAATTGAAAATAAAAATTGATTCACCCCCCCCCCCCCCCCCCAAGTATTTCCAACAATTGGTATTAGTGCTAGCTTCTTCATTATTAGCCTAATAGTTGGAAAAGGATTCGTAGAAACAATGAAGAATCAAGAAGTGACAGGAAAGATTCCTATGTTCGATGGAACAAACTTTTGTTTTTGGAAGAAGAGGATGTCCTACTATTTAATGTCCCTTGGACCTCAAGTGTGGAATTCTGTTTTGAATGGGTACAAAGCTCCTTCTACTCTTCCAACTGATCTATAGGAAAGGGAATCTTACATTGCTAATGCCAAAGCTCTAAATTCCATTTCTAGTGGAATTTTTGATTCTCAATTCACAAAAGTCATGAATTGTGACTTGGCCAAAGAAGTATGGGATAAGTTGGTTGCCTTATACTATGGGGACTCTAAAGTTAAGAAGAAAAAGCTTCAAACTCATAGAAGAAAATTTGAAAGTCTAAAAATGGATGACGAAGAAGATATTGCATCATACTTTCTCCGAGTAGTTGAAGTTTTCAACTATCTTAAAGGGTTAGGAGAAAATGTTGAAGAAAGCATTGTTGGTCAAAAAATCCTGAGATCTCTTCCTAACAAATTTGACTCCAAAGTAAGTGCCATAGAAGAAATTAAGGACCTATATACTCTCAATATGGATGAAATTCATGGAATTCTCATTTCCTATGAGATGAGGAAACGAATCCCAAATTCCAAATAAACAACGTTCAAAGCTTCAAAATCAACAAAAAGGGGGCAAGGATGGAATAACAATAGTGATGACTTTGATGTTGAAACCAAATTAGCACAATTTGTACAAATAATAAAGAAGGGATCCAAGCTAAAAGGTAAGTACCCTCTTATTTGTTTCAAATGTGGAATAATAGGTCATTGTGTTGCAAAATGTCCTCTTAAACATGATGGTGATGATGAGGAGGATTCGAAAAGGATGGTGTAAAAAAAATAAAGGGTTTATTAAGAAAAAATTCTTCTCCAATCAGGATGAGTCTGATGAATATGAATTTGTAGTCATCAAGAAGAAATCAACTAGAAATATCCCTCATTAGAAAGGAAGTGATGATGAATCAAATGAAGAAAATTACTATGCTAGAAGCAAAGAAGTATTATTCATGGTATTCACAAATGATGATGGCTCATGACTAGAAGGGGAAGTGTTAATTTTGGGCAAATAGTTCCAAAATCCATGATGCAATGCTCATATTATGATGGTCATATTTTTGTTGGATTCCTCTTTCGGAGAGGTGCAGGATTGATCTAAATATCATCTTGTTTGGATGAGCAGAACATTTATTTTGAATTTATTTTCCACATGTGCAAGGTCGGCCAGATTTGTAATGTATGCTCACATTCCTAATAGTTGTGTCACACACCCTCATTGATGGATATAAATTGGATATACTTGGAGGTAATTTTCTCATCATCTCATCACACATTCTCTCATTGTGTTCTTATTAGTTTGATAGCCTTTGGAGGCATTTTTCCCCTCACACGTGTGGAGTGTAGCTACTATTTTCTGCAGATCTGTTTAGGGCCTTTTGTTGTAGCATTGATCGTGGTAAACCATTGGTCGTTTGACCTCAAACTTTTGCTAAAAATATGATTTTAGGAGGTCGTACTATTGGGTACTAAAATCGAGGAATTATGGGTTGTTTGACCAAATCCCTAATATGTTGCGTTGACTTTTCTGTTGTTGCCTGCATTGAATTTACTTTGTTGACTTTGGGTTGACTAGAGTTGACTTGAGATGAGTTGTTTTGAGGGTTTTTGCTGTGACACATGAAGGATTGGTTGACCGAGAAAGACTTTGTTGGCTGAAGCATCCTGTTGATTGTCGTAATGCAACAATATCTCATATCTTTGCTGGAAAAAAAGGAATTGTAAATCTGATCTATATTTGACTTGTCTTCTATTGATCTATTATTCTGTTCTATCAATATTTTACTTTCATGTTTATGTGATTTCTAATGTGTATCGAGCCTAATAAATATTGAAGTAAAATTTCATCAAGCATAAAACAACATGATTATCTAAATTTAAGATGGAATAAGAGCTGAGGTGAAAACAAAGTCCAAGAGTCCAAGATGGTGTTAGAAGCAATCACTAAAGGAATAAATTCTATCAAGGACAAATGGCCTCCTTAACCTACAAGGGTTTCAAGGCTCATGATAAATTGACTGATAAGTCTGATTATCATGCATGGAAGTTGTCCTTGGATTTGGTGCTATAAGATCAAGATGTCATGGACTATGTGCAGGGGAAGATTCAAGAGCCTCCATCAAATGCAGTTTTTGCCGCGAAGACGGAGTATAGAAAAGGGGAAATCAAAGAAAAGTTGATTATCTGGGATTATATTCATAAGCACTTGGTTGCTTACATTTCTGAGCTGAATACATCTAAACATATGTATGATAAGCTGGTGAGGATGTTTAGGGCTAGCAATGCTAATCAAATCCTTTTCTTCAAGAATCAATTGAAGAATATCAAGAAGGCAAAGGATGAATCTATTCAATCCTATTTTATGAGGTTCAATGAAATTAGAAATAACCTCCTAGATATTGGGGAAGAAATATATGATTGAGATATGGTTCTTATTGCACTTGGAGGTCTCCATCGTGATTGTCATGTATTCAATACCATTATTCTTAATAATAATGTGATTCTTGATTTTGATGAAATATTGACGAGATGCACTCAAGAGGAAACAAGAATGATGGAGTATGCCTTTAATGGTAATGGAAGTGACCCTACTTCCTTCACCGCTCATTCAAAGAAGAAGAACAATGGCGGTCCGAGAAATAAAAAACATGGTAGAGCAGGGCCCAAAGAAAGGAAGGGAAGATGTTACACTTGTAACAAGTTTGGCCACCATGCAAGAGAGTGCCCTAATAGAAGGGACTCTCCCAGGGATGCTGACAACAACAACTCGAGAGGGAATGGTAGGAAAAAATAGTTCAAAGGAAAAAGGAAGGCTCCCTCTGATAGTAGTGGAAATGGGAAAACTTTCAAGAGGTCAAGAAATTCCAGGTACGATGAGTCTAATGTTTTTGATAATAAGATAAATGAATTTATTCTTGTATCTACCCTCTCTGCTGAATCTCCACCAGATACCCTAGATGTATGGTTTATTAATAGTGGTGCTTCAAGGCACCTCACTGGTTATAAAGAATCCCTCTTTGATTTGGTTGAGAAGGATACTAATCTAAAAATTATCCTTGGAGATAATGCCACCTATCTCATGAAAGAGACAGGGACTGTGACCCTCCATTTATCTCAAGGTCAAGTCCTCTGATTACAATATGTGTTTTATGTACATGATTTGAAGAATAACCTTGTGTCCATTTCAACAAATGGAAGACAAAGGATTCAAGGTGGAATTCTTTGATGGAAAGGTACGTATCTGGAAGAATAATTTCAAGGAAGCTCTTACTATTGGTTTTAGAGTTGACACACTCTACAAGGTTGGAGGAGGCCCATTGGGGGCTATGTTATGTGATACAACTCTTCAAACAGAGTTATGGCACCGGAGGTTTGCGCACCTTCATTACAAAGCCCTTCCTGAAGAAAGGAAGGTGGTGACAGGGATGCCCGAATTTAGAGATGATCATGAAGGTATGTTTCAGGGTTGTGCTGAAGTGAAGCATATAAGGTGACCATTCCCATCAAGTGTCACAAAGACAACTGATATCTTATAGTTGATACATTATGACTTATCTGGTATGCTTCCCATGACATCCTTGGGAGGATGTTCCTATTACATGACTTTCACAAATGACTTCTCCCGCAAGACCTGGATATATTTTTGAAGAATAAGGATGAAGCATTCAAATGGTTTTTTACCTTCAAGTCCTTGGTGGAAAATAAAACCGAGAAGAAAATCAAAGTTTTGAGGACCAATAATGGGACCAAGTATGAGTCAAATGAGTTTAATGACTTTTATAGAGAAGATTTCATTAAGAGGGAGACCAAAACTACATACACTCCTGAGAAGAATGGTGTTGTTGAAAGAAATAACATGACCATTATGGAAGCTTCTCATGCCATGCTATGTGACCAAGGTCTTCTGAAGTTTCTATGGGGAGAAGCTGCGGACATTGTTGTCAATGTTCAAAATAGATGCTCACATTTTGATCTAGACTCCAAAACTCCTAAAGAAGTCTTCTCTGGTAAGAAACTTGATGTTTCTCATTTTAGAGTTTTTGGTTGTCCTGTTTACTTTCATGTGCGGAAAGAAAAGAGAAGAAAGATGGATGCTTCTGGAAAGAAGGGAATGTTTTTAGGCTATAGTGAAACTTCGAAGGCATATAGAATCTATGTGCCTGGTCAAGGAGAAGTGGATATATGCCACGATGTCACCTTCGATGAGGACCCTGCCCTTAATAAAGTGAGAAATCTTCCTAGCTCCAACGAAGACAAAGAAGATGAAGAAGCATGGAAGCAGGAAGAGCTGAAGGATGACCTGATGCCCGATGTTGAAGTACTTATGGATCCCATTGATCCACCTCCTTCAAATAAGAGAAGAGCCTCATGGCTTAGGGATACTCTCACAAATGCTGAGAGACATATTGCCTCAAGGGGGAAATTTCGTGAAAGAAATAAGCCGAAGAGACACCAAGGGTATCTAGCAACCATGAGTATGATAATACAATATGAGCCTGGATAATTTGAAGAAGTCGTAAAGCATCAAGTTTAGAAGGATGTTATGCACGAATAATATGAGCATTATGAAATATTATGTCTAGGAAGTGTTCCCAAGACCAGAGGACAAATGTTTTGTCACCTCAAAATGGCTCTATAATATCAAGCATGGATCTGATGGAAGTGCTGAAAAGTACAAGGAAAGGTTTGTTTCTTGAGGCTTCTCTCAAAATAAGGCATAGATTATGATGATATATTTTCACCTGTGGCCCGCTATACCACCATATGATCAATTATTGCCCTTGTTTCAACACAAGGATGGAGTCTACATCAGATGGATCTGAAGACTGCTTTTCTACATGGTTTTATAAGGGAAGAGGTGTATGTGGAGAAACCTATGGGGTTCGAAGTCCAAGATAGAGACACCCATGTATTCAAGTTGAAGAAAGCCCTCTATGGGTTGAAGCAAGCCCCCAAAGCTTGGTACGAGAAGATAGAAAACTACTTTATGAAGTTGGGCTTCACTCGAAGTAATGTTGATCTGAACCTTTATTTTAAGGTTGATAGAGAAAAGCCTCTCATTCTGTGGATGATCTCTTCCTGACAGGTGATGACCCTCTCATTCATCATTGTAAGAGGGAGCTAGCTTCTGAGTTTGAGATGAAAGCCCTAGGACTGATGCACTACTTCTTAGGCTTGGAGAGATTTGGTATGGTGGGTTGTAAGTTTGTGTCGACACCGATGGAACTCAACTTCAAGAAGTTGTGTGGAAACGTTGTTGGTCCCGTGCTAGCAAATCCTACTAAGTATAGACAACTCGTGGGGGCCCTGATGTTCTTAGTGAACTCCCATCTGGATGTATGTTTTGTAGTGAACACTTTGAGTCAACATATGGTTGATCCTCATCACATTCACTGGATTAGTGCTAAGAATATGTTGATATATCTTCGAGGCACAATCAATCATGGGCTGAGATACACTTTTGGGAATTTGAGACTCCATGGATATACTGATGTTGATTGGGCTGGAAGTGTGGTGGATTGCAAGAGCACATCTGGAAGTGGCTTCACCTTGGTTTCTACTTCGATATCTTGGATAAGCGGGAAGTAGAAATCAATGGCTTTGAGCACCTCTAAGGCTGAATATAATCCAACGATTATGGCTTTTTGTGAAGCTATTTGGTTGTGAAAGCTCTTCAATGCGTTATTTGGGCATGTGCTAGATACCACCGCTATACTTTGTGATAACCAGAGTGGGATTCGTTTTTTTTAGAATCCTGTGTTCCACGATCGATCCAAGCATATTTATCTCTAGTACCACTTTGTTCGGAACATGGTACAACGAGGCACCGTAAGGCCTGATCATATATGAATTGATCAGAAGGTCATAGATATTCTCATGCAACCCCTGGGGAAGGTCATGTTCCTAACCTTCCGTGAGAATCTTGGAATCGTGGAAAGACCCTATTCTGAGGGTTCTGCTTGAGTTGGACTATGAGCTCTATGAGCTCCAGTGGGGCTTGGGGATAACTTCTTGGAGATATAAGAACATATGAGGCTAGGCTTGCCGATCGTTGTTGTGCTTCTACCCCACCATTATGATATTGATTTGGTTCACCTCTCTTTTATCTGTGCCCCACACGCATCCTACCCATGGAGTTTCAGACTCATGGGAAGTACCTCTCATTTGGCCAATGAGGTGGGAAATGTGAATAGAGACCAATAGCAAGACTGATGGATGCATTGAAGATTGTTGTTCTCTCTATTTCTAGGATGGCACATGTCCAACACATAGATCTAGGGTAAAGTATGATGAGTTTCTTACCTCTAAACTAACTTTGGGTCAGTAAAATCACTTTGGGTTAGTATGAGACTCTTTTTGACTCCAAGGGGGGTTCTTACCTCTAAGTTGACTTCCGTTCAGCTAAGTGTGATGTCTTTGTGACTCACCTTTTGTTCTATCTGAGACCGAGAGCCAACAAAGCAAGTTACAGCAAGATGACGCATGATGTTTGGTGAAAGTACATGATGGTATTGATGGATGGCACTTGTGGAAAGATGGAGTTCTCCCTAGTTGAGAGGGACTGTTAATTTTGGGCAACTAGGGACAAACTCCATGTTTCACTGCTCATTTGACGATGGTAATATTTTTTTTGGATTCTTCTTTTGGAGAGGTGTAAGATTGAACTAAATATCATCTTGTTGGGGTGAGCAGAACATTTGTTTTGAATTTATTTTCCACATGTGCAAGGTCGGCCAGATTTTTAATGTAGGCTCACATGCCTAATAGATGTGTCACACACACTCACTGACGGATATAAATTGGAGAGACTTGGAGGTCATTTTCTCATCATCTCATCACACATTCTCTAATTGTGATCTGATTGGTTCAATATCCTTTGGATGCCTTTCTCCCCTCACACATGTGGAGTGTAGCTTTTGTTTTCAGTGGATATTCTTAGTGCCTTTTGCTATAATGTTGACCGTGGTCAACCCTTGGTCATTTGACCTCAAAATTCTGCCAAAAATCTGATTTTAGGAGTATATACTGATGGGCACTAAAATCAAGGAATTTCGGGTTGTTTGACCAAAGCCCTAATCTGTTGCGTTGAATTTTCTATTGCTGCCTGCATTGACTTTGGCTTGACTAGTGTTGACTTGTGATGAGTTGTCTTTGAGGGCTGTGGGTGTGACACATGAAGTATTGGCTGACCGAGAAAGCCTTTGTTGGCTAAAGCATCATGTTGATTTTCGTAACGGAACAATATCTCATATCTTTGCTGGACAAAAGGGATTGTAAATTTGTTCTATATTTGGCTTGTCTTCTATTGATCTATTATTGTGTTCTATCAACATTTTACTTTCATGTTTATGTGATTTCTATTGTGTATCGGGCCTAAGAAATATTGAAGTAAAATTGCATCAATCTTAGAACACCATGATTATCTAAATTTAACAAGAAGGAAATGCAGATGAATTACTAATAAGTGCCATTGAAGAAAATGAGAAATTATGAAAGAAGATCATTTCTATCAAAGTAGAAAAGGAGGAAGAAAAAGTAAGGGAATATTTCTTGAACAATAAGATAAAAGAAAAAGAAGAAATCTGTGAAAAATGTGAAGCTGAAATAGTATCTCTAAGGAAGGAGTTGGAAAAGCTCTCAAGCACTTGATAACATTCTTAATACTCAAAAACCTCAATATGAAAAATCTGGGATTGGTTTCAAAGGAGAATCATCAAGTACTAAGGATGATGAAAAGAGTTATGTCGACATACTTTCTAGCCATCCAAAAGAAGAGAAGTCAACTTGCCAAGAACAAAAGCCCATTTCAAATCCAAGGAATGAAGGAGGAGCAACTCCATGGAAGAATGTTGATTCAAGTTATGGCTATTACAATAGGTACCACACCATCTTTCTTGGGTATTGTTACTATTGTAAAAAATTTGTTCATCAAGCCAAGCATTGCAAGGCTTATAAGAATGAAGCACGAAGATTGAAAGATCAAACAAACAAAATACGTGGTCCCAAAGAGAAAGGAAAAATCAAGACATACAATTATTTTGATCCTTTGGCTAAGATTGATCCAACTTTCTCATTATGTAATAATTATGGTCATAATGAACAAAATTTCCCACTAAAAAAGGAGGAAGATAAAAGGGTAAATCTCAATACGGATAAATGTGGCCTAGATCTATGTGCTCATAGTGATGAAAATCATTTGTTTGTGGATAGTGAATGCTCAAGAAATATGAGAGGTGACTAAAATAATTTTGTCTCATTGAACAAAAAGAATTGAAATGTATCCTTTGGAAGTGGATCTGCTAAAATCACTAGAAAAGGAATTGCTACCCTCATTAATGGACAAGGAAAGGCTCAAAATACTTTGCTGGTATAAGGGCTCAAGAACAAACTCTTAAGTGTTAGCCAAATTTGTGATCAAGGACATATTGTCCTCTTTAGTAATAGAAATTGTGAAATAAGAGACTCATCCTCAAGAGAACTTGTGGCAAAAGGAGTAAGAACACCATATAAAGTTTACATTCTAAGCAAAATCCAAGAAGATAAATGTTACTTAAGTCAAACATATGAAAGTTGGTTATGGCATAAGCGATTGGGGCATACAAGTTTTGATAACTTGATTAATATCAGAAAAATTAATGCAGTAAGGGACATTCCAAATATTTTCAAGCCAAATCAAGTTGTATGTGGCCCATGCCAACATGGAAAGAAAAATAGAACTAGTTTCAAGATAAAAGAGTTCTCAACATCAAAACCTCTGGAGATTGTTCATAAAGATTTATGTGGTCCAACTAGAACTCCAAGACTTCAAGGTGAAAGGTAATTTTCTTTAATGTTTGATGACTATACTAGAATGATGTGGGTATATTTCATAAAATAAAAAACCGAATCATTTGAATGTCTTAAGAATATTAAATCTCTTGTTGAAAATGAGAAAGATTCTAAGATTAAATGTCCTAGAATGGATAGAGGAGGATAATTCACTCAAAATAATTTGATGAATTTTGTAAAGTGCATGGAATCAAAAGAGAACTCTCTGATTCTAGAACACCCAATAAAAATGGAGTAATTGAAAGAAGGAATCGAACTGTTCAAGAAATTACAAGGACAATGCTACTAGCAGCTAACTTGCAGCCAAAATTTTGGAAAGAAGCAGTCGGGACAACAATTTATACCATGAATTGAACTCAACTAAGACCAAATAATGACAAGACTCCTTATGAGTTATGGAAAGGAAGACCCGATTCAGTAAAGTACTTCAGGATTTTTGGAAGAAAATGTTTCATAAAAATCTATGATGACTCACTAGGAAAATTTGATTCTCGGTCGATGAAGGAATATTTCTTGGATGTTCTACTAGGAGAAAAGCTTACAAATGATACAATAATCAATTATGAAAAATAGTAGAAATCATTGATGTAAATATCGACGAAGCTCTTCCAGAAAAGAAAATTGAAGATCATGAATTAGAACCCTTTCTTGAAGAAATTGAAGAGGAACATGAAAATGAAGAAAAAGATCAGGAACCTCATAATGAACCTTCAAAAACTCCTTATAAGATCAAATTCCTTTAAAAACATCATCCTCAAGAACATATTATTGGGTATATAGATGAAGGAATTCAAACTCGAAGAAGAATGACAAGCACAGCAAGAAAAGATCATGTTGCACTCTTATTTATGATAGAACCCGGAAATTTTTCTCAAGCAAGTAAAGATCCTCATTGGGTAAAGGCCATCGAAGAAGAGATATCCCAAATTGAAAAAAAATGAAACATGGGAGCTAGTACCTCGTTAAGAAGATAAAAATATAATTGGAACAAAATGGGTATTCAAAAACAAGATGAATGAGGATGGAAAAATAATCAGAAATAAAGCAAGGTGTGTTTGCAAAGGATACTCACAAATTGAAGGAATTGACTTTGAAGAAACCTTTGCACAAGTAGCACGATTGGAAGCTATAATAATGTTTTTGTCATTTACTTTCTCGAAAGGATTCAAAGTCTATCAAATGGATGTGAAATCTACATTTATGAATGGAGAACTCAAGGAAGAAGTCTACATGGAAAAAATAGAAGGTTTTGATCTAGCTGAAGGGAAATACTTTGTATGCAAGTTGAAAAAGGCCTTGTATGGACTAAAAAAAGCTCCTAGAGCTTGGCATGCAAAGTTAGATCACTATCTGCAACAAGAAGCTTTTGAAAAGGGAGTGGCAGGAAGCAATCTCTACATGAAGATAGACAAGGATAAATTATTGATCACTCTTGTACACGTTGATGATCTAATCTTTGCTATAAACAATGATGGGATGAGCCATGAATTTGATCGAAATATGTCAAAAAGGTTCAAAATGTCAATGATTGGTGAGTTATCTTACTTTCTTGGGCTACAAATATCTCAAGCCACTGCAGACATGTTTATATCTCAACCAAAATATCTTAAAGACATGCTCAAAAGATATGGGATAGAAGATTGTGCACCTATGAGCACACTGATGACCACATATTCTAAATTAAGTAAAGATGGTGATTCCACTCTCATAGATGCAACTATTTACATGTAAATAATTGGATCTCTCCTATACTTGACTACTACAAGGCCAGATATTACGCAAGCAGTAGGAATGGTAGCAAGATTTCAGTCATGTCCTAAGAAATCCCATCTAGCAGTTGTGAAGATAATACTTAGATATTTGAAAGGAACCGTTGATTTCAGTCTTTGGTATCCTAAGAGCTCAACTCTTATTGTGACAACTTACTCTGATTTTTATTGGGCTAGAAGCGTGGATGATCGAAAAAGTACCGGTGGAAATGCATTCTTTATGGGAGATTGTCTTGTATCATGGCTCAGTAAAAAGAAATAATCTATATCTCTTTCTACAACTCAAAACCAAATATATAGTTGTTGCTGATTGATGTACACAAATACTATGGATGAAGGAAGCTTTAAAGGATGTCCACATAGAAACTAAGCAACCAATCACCATTTTTCTTGACAACATTAGCGCCATCAGTCTTTCAAAGAATCTGGTGATGCGCTCAAAGACCAAACATATTCCAATCAAATACCACTTTCTTCATGAATAAGTTGCTGAACAAAATATCAAGTTGGAATACATCAATACAAAGGAATAAATTGTTGATATCTTCACAAAACCCATTCCACAAGAACTTGAACATATTCACCAAAAGATGGGGGCCATTGCTCTTGCATCACATTAAAAAAACAGAACAGCAAGAGAAGAAGAAACATGACAAGAGGAGCAACATGACAGGGGGAGTAGCTTGATAGGGGGAGTATTGGGCAACCCATTTTCCATTGATGTCAAAGGGGGAGAGAGTGTTGAAATATTTCCATCAATGACAAAGGGGGAGATTGTTGGTCAATAATTGTCATTGATGAAATATGAGCTCTCTTGATCAGGTCTCTTGATGGAAATTAATAGATGCAACTCTATGACATATGATATAGTTTAAGACATAGACAATTATTAGGGACATAACATGAACTGACTTGGATATTACTTAATTGGCATTGGCCGGGATGGAAAATTTTCTTGAGATGCCAATCATGTCATTGATGATCTAGAAGCTCTTGATGACTTATGTGGACTACACTTGATGAATAACCACTCCCAATGAAAGACTACATATCACTGCACTATATTAATGACATGGTGAATTGATGCCATTTATGATGACATTATGAGCCTATGCACCTACGATGAAGAAACCTAACAAAAGGAAGCCCATCCATGAAGAAGTCTACATTGCCTACCTCCAATTCTGCACCAATAAATGACCAGTTACATTAAAAAATATTTTTTACTACCTTAGATGCATAATTTCACTATAAAACCTACACCACCATTTAGAGTATATTTGTTCCTTTCTAATGAGCCCTTACATGCCCCAAAACTCCAATCTACGAGGGAGAACAAGAATTTACAAGTTTAAAATAGTTTCTGGACAGTGAACCGATCTCAACTTCTTCTTATGTCAGCCTGCCCTAAGGAGACATGTCTTTTCGTTTAAGCATGGAAAGAACAATATAACTATAGTGCTCAAACTTTATTTTTTATCATCAGTTCGATCAACACTTGGAAGAAAACGAGCTACAGGTTTACATCTCGTGAACCTTCATGAAGAGAAACATAAGAACAAGTAATATATCTCAGTGTCTAGCTTGAATTGGTGGATTTTCACTCGGCCTTCATTACAGGATTATTTCAGCAAACAAAACAGGGCCTTCATTATAGGATTATTACAACAAACAAGACAGAGTTTGTGCTTACAACTTCGGGCTGAGGGTGCTATTCTTGTTCTCGTTGGATTTTGGGAGCCTAACTTCGTTCGACTGTGGAGAATTTCAGACTATGCATGATCATTAACTTCGGACTGTGAATAATCATTTATTTCAGACAGTCTCTTCATTGAATTGTGTCTATATACATATATCTTCAGGTTGTGCCTTATATACTGTGTTTAATACTTCGATTGGTCAACTCTCTACTCAGACTGTGTATCATTATTTTCACTGGACTATAGGGTGCTACTTTCGTTGGACTTTGGAGCTTCAGGCTGTGGTGGGCACTTGTATTTTAGACTGTGGAAATTGTTGGACTGTGGGTACTATTTCACTTCGAACTGTGACTCTATTGTTTTAGATTGTGTCTGCAACTTGGATTAGGAAGCTCTCTCGAACTGGTGGTTATACCTTAATCGACAAGACTTGGATCTTTGTAGTCTCATATGTACAGTGACAGAGTGATCCTGTAGGTCCCTGAAGAAGTCTCTTGGATTGATAAAGCAAAGCCCAACAATAATGTCAACGCAGTGAAGCAAGGTGATAGTGCAGTGAAGTCAACATAAAAAAATTTGGAGCTGATTGTACAGTGAAGAATATGTCAATGATATTTAAGTTAGTACTATTATCATTCTCTATCAAAAGAAGCTAAAATGATTGGTGTCCTAGGGGTTGGTGCCCCTAAACTCAAGGTTGGAGCCTTGGAAAGGATAGGGTCGAAGCTCTAGAGGTTGGAGCCTCACCAAAGTCCAAATTGGTGCTTGGAAACAAGTTGGTGCCTCAAGCATTGAAGGGTTGGTGCCCTCATATTATTATTGTACTCAGTTATTTGAAAAATGATTGAAGTTCTTGTTGATCCCTAATAAAATTATTATTATACACTTCTATGATTGTAATTGTGAAGAATCTAAATGGTAAAAATAAGAACTGAAAAGAAACACTGATTCATCCCCCCTCTCAGTATTTCCAACACCTACATTTTTTCAAATTTTACATTCGAAAGAAGTTTGCACTTTTTTTTCAAGTTTTGTATTCGAAAGAGATTTGCACCTTTTTTTTTCAAATTTTACATGAAAAAAAAATTTACACCCTGAGAAATTTAATCCAAATAAATCTAAATTCATTAAATATACATCTACTAAATTTTATATAACTATTTAATATTATAAAAGCAGAAAAAATGGAATAGGTTAAATCACACATGTTGAAACGAAATGGTGCAGTAAAAAGGAGAAACATGGACATTGTAATATATTAAATACTTCCAACCCAAAAGGCACCAAATGTGCATAATATTAAATTTATGTTGCCGAAGGTATTAATTTATTTTAAAGTAGTTGTAATGGATTACATTGATGAAGATAATCTAATGAACAAAATGGTATTCCATCTCACTTTGTGCACTAGAGCCCTCCCTCCTCTCGAGCACCGGCTCCCTCCTTTCCCGCGTGTTCCCACAGCCCCCACTGCCCCCGCCGACCCGGCTAGTACTTGCCTTCCCGCGCCCCCGGCTGAGTCCCGGTAGCTCCCCACGGTTGTTGGCAACTTACTAGAGGCAGCAAAATTGATCCGGTTTGATATTCCAATTAGCTATTTGCTAATTGGGAATATTACAGTCTCCCCTGGCAAAATGTTGCTTGACCCCGAGCAACTGTAGTGATGGGTGCTGCAAGATGTTTTCTCCCTCCCATGTAGCATCCTCATCCGGCAAGTTCTTCCATCTTACCAAGAACTCCCGGACCATTCTATTCCGTGCTTCTCTCTGACATCAATGATGGCTTCCGGCTGCAGCACCAAATGCCCTTCGTCATCTGTGGGCGGAAGCTCCTCCGTCACTGTCACCTGTGATCCCAAAGCTTTCTTCAGGCATGACACATGGAAAATGTTATGAATTTTGCTGCCTTGGGGTAGCTCCAACTCATAAGCAACTTGTCCCACTCGGCGTATCACCCGGTAAGGTCCATAAAAGCGGGGCTTGAGCTTTTCCACCCCCTTCCACTTCAGAGTAGACTGGCGGTATGGCTGTAGGCGCAGGTAGACCAAATCCCCTACCTCGAACTGCCTCTCCACCCGACCCTTGTCGGCATACAACTTCTGCTGATTCTGCGCAGTGGCGATATTATCCTTGAGAGCCCGGAGGATGTCCTGACTTTCCTGGATCCAATCCTTGGCTCTCGGAGCCTTGCAGGCACCAAACACAACATCAACAAAAGACATAGCATGATAGCCATATAGTGCATAAAACGGGGACATTCCGATGGACATGTGATATGTGGTGTTATAACAATACTCCCCCAGGTGCAACCACTTCAGCCATGCTCTTTGCTGCCCGCAGACATAATTTCGCAAGTAGCCTTCCAGCCACTTGTTAACGCTCTCTGTCTGCCCATCAGTCTGGGGGTGGTAGCTGGTGCTTGGCGTCAACTCCGTCCCCACCAACCGAAAGAGTTCCTGCCAGAATCCGCCCATGAAGCGGCTGTCCCGGTCACTGACAATGGTCTTGGGAAGACCGTGCAACCTGAAGATGTCTTTGAAAAACAGTTCTGCCACCTGCGCGGCGGTATAGTGTGCGGATATGGCAAAGAAATGTGCGTACTTTGTCAGCCGATCAACGACAACAAATATGCTATCCTTGCCCTGCACTACGGGCAACCCTGTGATGAAATCCATAGAAATACTTTCCCACTTCCCCTCGGGAATGGGAAGAGGCTGCAACAGTCCTGCTGGATGGTTCGTTTCCCCCTTGTTGCGCTGGCAGACTTCGCACTCCTTAACATGCAGGAGTACGTCCCCTTTGAGGCCTTTCCACGTGAACCTCTCCCGGATGGTCCTGTAGGTCTTGAAAAACCCCTGATGTCCGGCTAACGGTGAATTATGAGTCACTTGAAGTATTTTCTTCTTGAGCTGGGAGCCCACAGTCAGGAAGATCCTGTCTCGGTAATAGATAATCTCATCTATCACCCTGTACTTATCGTCCACCACCTGACCATCCAAAATCTCACAAGCGAACTTGTCCTTGGAGTACTCCACCAGGAGTTGGGCCCTCCAATCCGCCTCCCAACTCATCGGGGACAATGTAACTGGTCTACGTGAAAGTGCATCAGCTACCACATTGTTTTTCCCCCTAACATACTCGATGTCGAAATCATAAGCCTGAATTTTGCTGATCCACCTTTGCTGCCTCTCCTGAAGCTGCTTCTGCTCCAAAAAGAATCGGAGGCTGTTGTGATCCGTCCTCACCCTGAACCTGCTACCTACTAGGTACTGCCGGAATTTGGCTAACGCGTGCATCACGGCTAGCATCTCCTTGTCGTATATAGGGTACATCCACTCATGGGGAAGGAGCTTCCGGCTCTCATAGGCTATAGGGTGGCCGTCCTGCATCAAAACTACGCCGATCCCTTCTCCCGACGCATCGCATTCCAAAACGAAAGGCTGTGTGAAATCTGGCAGCGCGAGCACTGGGCAGCTGCTCATAACCTCCTTGAGCCTGTCAAAAGCTCGCTGCGCTGTCTCGGACCAACTAAAGGCCCCCTTCTTTGTCAAATCCGTAAGCGGAGCTGCGAGCTGAGAGAAATTCTTGACGAACTTCCGGTAATATGTGCAGATGCCAACAAATCCTCGAAGCTCTGTCACGTTCTTCGGCTCTGGCCAATCTCGGATGGCCTTGATCTTTTCTTCGTGGACCCTCACTCCGTCCACTCCTATGATGTGTCCCAAATACAACATCTCCGTCACCCCAAACTCACACTTGGAGAGCTTGGCATAAAACTGCTGCTCTTCCAAGATATGCAGCACGGTTTCAATGTGTTGGAGATGCTCCTCCCACGTCCTGCTATATATCAAGATATCATTGAAGAATACTAATACAAACTTCCTCAGGTGGCTGCGGAAGATGTGGTTCATGCAGGATTGAAAGGTGGCGGGGGCATTGGTTAGCCCAAAAGGCATAACCAAGAACTCGAAGTGGCCGTAGTGGCACCTGAAAGCGGTTTTGGGCACGTCCTGCTCCCTCACTCTAATCTGGTGGTACCCGGATCTCAAATCAATCTTCAAAAAGAACTGTGCTCCCCTCAATTCATCCATTAGCTCATCGATCCTGGGTATAGGGTACCGATTCTTCAGGGTCTTTTTGTTCAAAGCCCTGTAATCGATGCACATTCGCAACGTGCCGTCTTTCTTCTTAACTAACACCACGGAGGAAGCAAAAGGGTTGGTGCTCGGTCGGATGTGTCCAAGAGCCAGCAGCTCCTGGATAGCCCGCTCAATCTCGTCCCGATAGGCCTTAGGGTGCCTGTAGGGCGTGGTAATAATGGCCTAGATGTCCTGCTCCAGCTCTATCGTGTGCTCAAACCCCCGATCTGGTGGCCGCCCTGGTGGTATATCTCTGAATACTGCGTCATGCCTGTCGAGGACAGCCTAGATGTCAGGATGAACTACCCGCCCAGCGTTTCCCGTCTCTGATGCCCGGAGCTCTACCGCCCATTCTATGTTTCCCTTCCGGAAAGTTGCCTCCATCCGGTGAGCTGAAACAACCTGAGGTGGGTAAGTGTGCATCCCACGTATCTTCTCATGCTTCCCTGTCTTCCTATCGTCCCACTCCATTTCCAAGGCCTCCCAATCCGTGGTGACCTTCCCCAGAGTGATCAGCCATTGTACGCCCAAAACCACATTGGTGTCGGGTATGTTGACCACAAAGAAATGGTCGGTCACTGTGTAAGTGCCCATGGTTACTGCCAGCTCCGGGACGTATCGCGCACACTGCATTGACTGATCTCCTGGGACCAATACAGAGAAACCATCGAAACCTTCTGTCATTATGCCCCTCCGCTCCACCATCTGTGCGTCGATGAAGTTGTGGGTGGCCCCACTGTCCACCAAAACTGAAACTCGTTGCCCACACACCGTCCCTCGGATGCACAACGTTAGATACTTAGGTACTCCTCGCAATGCTGCAAGGGTTCCCCCCGTCGGTGCGAAATCCGCACCTCCCGCCGTCGGTGGTCCATGATCGTGCACGGCCTGCCTGTCTCCTGCCTCTCCATCCTCGTACTCCTCTTCTTCCCCACTACTCTCGGAGAAGACTTCTATAAAATGCGCCTTACCGGCAGTGCATCTGTGCCCCGGCGCCCATGGCTCCCGACAGGTGAAGCACAGCTTTTTCTTCCTCAATTCCTTCCTGGCGTTGTCATCTAACTGTCCCCCACCCGGGCTCCCCTTGGAGGGCGGGGTCCTCATATCCTTCCCTCTTGGCGGAAAAACCTGCTTTTGGGGGTAAGGTGTTCTGGTCCTAGGCAATGCGTCTTGCAGATCCCGGGTCCTGCCAATAGCGTCCTGAAGTGTGGATGGTCTCGCGGATCTGACCAACCCTCGAAGTGGCTCCGCCAGCCCTTCAATGAACATGAATATCATCTGTGCCGCGGATAAATCGGGCACCCTTACTGAAAGCCTTATGAAGTCGGCAATATATGTCTCTGGGCTTCCCATCTGCTTGAGCCTCGTCAGCTCGACGAAATGTTCTTCCGGATCCTTCCGGTCGAATCTCTCTATCAGTCTTCGGGTGAACTCGGCATATGTGGTCACAGTGGAATGCCCAAGTGTCACCATTCCATGGAACCACCAATTCTGAGCCTCACCATCCAAATGCAGCATAGCCACCTTGATGGCCTCCACCTCCGCCATCTGGTTGAGCTGGAGATATATGTCCAGCTTCTCCACCCAGGATCTTGCCGAACTGCTTGTTGAACCATCAAACGTGGGCAAATGATATCGGCTTGCTGAACGCTGGGTGTCTCCATCATGATAATGTCGATGCCCTCTGTAATGGTCACGGGGCCTGTGGTCCCGTTTGAGCTGGACAAAATCTCTAAACAGAAGTGCCTCCCTGAACTCCTGTCCATATGTCTGGTATTCAGCAAAATAATCACCGATGTGGTCAGGCTCTGGTTCCTCCTGTGCTCCTATCCCAGTGTCTGCACTTAGGAAAGTGGGCATAGTAGCACGAGTGGGGGCGTGTGATGCTTGGTGCGGGGTGGTAGCCTGTTCCTGCAAATGGTGGGATGTACCCGACCCCTCACCCACCGGAAAACCCCTCGGGGTTTCACGCTGTCTGGCTTCAACAGCGGTGAACCTCTGCCCCATCATCTCAATCTGTCGCGACAGATCCTGTACGGATTTGAGGAGGGCTTCCCCAAACTGTTTTGCATCGCTATCGTCTGCCATCGTCTCTCTCTCTCTCGCACCTATCCCCGGCTCCCCCGGTTCTGTGTCCACTACACGAATACAATCCCCTTCTCCGTAGGTGTTTTCCAACCTACGCTCAATATCTCTGTAGTTCCTTCCTCTGTAGCAGATGTAGGGGTGTCCTTCTGATGACATAGACTCTTCACTCCACAGGCTGAGCCAGAACCATGCTCTGATACCACTGTAATGTTCCCGTTTGAGGATATTAAATAAACACAGCAAATGGTACAGCGATGGAATGACTCATAAGCGAACATTCACAGCACCTAAAATAATAGGACTGCTCATGCACAGACATACGTTAAACAGCGAAAATATGAGCCATTTTATTATGCTGGGAATTTACATGGAAATACAATACATATGCAGGTGAAAGCACCCGAAACTTGCCCACGGCAAAACAAGAGGGAATTAAAGAAATAACAGGGGCACTACGGTGCACCGTTCCGCGTACAGGTGACGGGAATGCACTGCCGCGTGCTGCTGAGATGCTGCGACTGGAAAGGATCCACCCAGGCGCTCTTGATTCTGCTTTAGACCCGAAACCTCCAAAATGGCAATAACACAGAGTTCTCACAAGATGAGCCGCGATCTTCCCACACTGTCTGCGCCGTCACTCCCCACGCGGCTCTGTAACAAGTTCCAAACCCGATCCCCTGACGAAACAATGGTAGAACGGCCTCACCCGAGCAGGCACTCGAAGTCCCCCGGGGCTGAGGTTGAGGTCTCCGCTCGGAGACACTCAGCGCACTGAACAGTGCTGCAGACCTGCTAAACAGCCGGCGTGCTCAAGTCTTAGCGACCAGATTCAATTTCATAAAATTCAACAGTGACCAAAATGAGGAAGCCATCTCCCCTTTGTACTCGGCCCTCCTCTCGAACATCGAGCTCCCTCCTTTCCCGCGCAGCTAACATCCTCCTTTCCCGCGTAGTCCCCTCGGCCCCCACACTGCCAGCTTCAGCCTGCGTACTTGCCTTCGCGCCCCCAGGTGAGACCACGACCCGCTCACGGTTGTTGGCCACTTACTAGAGGCGGCAAAATTGATCCGGTTTGATATTCCAATTAGCTATTTGCTAATTGGGAATATTACAGAAGCCCTAGAGGTCGGAGCCTCATTAAGTCCAAGTTGGTGCTTGGCAATCATTGTACTCCTTCATTTGTAAAAGGATCATTATCCTTATTTCTATAATAAAATTATTCATTTCTCTAATTTTTGTGTAGAATCCAACTGGCCATAATAACAATTGAAAAGAAATATTGATTCACCCCCCTCTCAGTATTTCCAACACAAGAAGATCAAGTTATCGCTCTCCTCTCTCTCTAGCAACTCGCATGTGTGAAGTGATCTCTCTCTCCGTGGTTTGCACTATTTCTGGGGAAACTATCACAGGGGGGCGAAATTTTTTGTGTTACTGGGGCAATTGCTGCAGGGCCGAAATTCTAGGGCAATTGGCTATTCAAGAGGATTCAAATTTTGAGAGTACAGGATCAAGAACAAAGTGCAAGATCAATTTGGGTGACTTGGAGAAGAAGACCAATTTTGACCGTAGGTCGTCGAAATTTTTTGTGTTACTAGGGCAACTGCTGCAGGGCCGAAATTCTCGGGCAATTGGCTATTCAAGAGGGCCGAAATTTTGAGAGTACAGGATCAAGAACAAAGTGCAAGATCAATTTGGGTGACTTGGAGAAGAAGACCAATTTTGACCATAGGTCTACGTGTATCTCTCATTGAACAAGAAGAATTTCTCTATTGAAAAGGATATTGGGTTTTTCCCTATAGTAGGTTTTCCCGGGGTAAATCTTGTCTCTCTTTTGTGCATTGTGATCTCGATTGTTCTATTGTTCTTTATTGTTGAATTTTTGAAGTATAATTGTTGAATGATGTATTGGAATAAGTTAAAAGAAGATCTACATCAAAAGTAATTGTCAAAATTTCAGAAATATTGTGCTAATGCTAATTGCACTAGAAAATAAACACTTCCAAGTCATCCAATAATCCATCCCAAAAATGCGCAACTATATGTTGAAAATAGTACCGAGGAAGGTCCTTCTTTGACTTGTGCCTTAGTTAAAGAGACCAAGAAGCAATTTTCCTTAGCATGCACGAGTTCCTAAAAGTTAGGACAAGTTCCTAAAATTTAGGACAAATTCCTATAAGTTAGGACAATACATGAAGCAGTTCGACTGATGCACTAGAGTGGGAGGCTCAGTTGTTGTCTCCTAATGCGAGTTATCTTTGGAAAAAGACAAGCAAGGGAGTCTCAAATTTTAAATTTGGGCAAAATGAGTTACATGAGTCAGTTAGACTCAGTTAACTCAATCAATCACCAGTTCGATTTCCAGAAATAATAATTTGTCAGATTTATCCTATTCGAAAAGCTTATAAGAAGGACCAAGGCACAGAACTATTCAATTGTCTTGTGAGCATGAGTTGGTGATACAAGGCAATAAAGAGCACGATTTTGTGCAAGAGCTTGTGGTGGGAAGGATTGATAGAGGAGAATTCCTTGAGGAATGCACTAGAATTTAGGACTCATTCCTAAATAATAGGAGCCTCTAATGAGCTAGGATTTAGGAGAAATAATCGCAAGGAAATAGGAGCTTATCCAGGCAAGGAAAGGAAGAAGCGGGATCAACATTCTTGCAAGGTGTTTCAAGCTAAGTACTAGAGGGAGAATAAGTTGTTTTCTCTATTGAAACAAGATTGTGTTGTAAGAGATCCATTGCTCTAAATTTCTATCAATAAAATTCTCAATCCAGAAGAGGGATTTCCTAGTTGGGTTCCTTACAAAAATTGTGTTTTTTTATATTGTGTGACTTCGATTATTTTCGTTCCTATTTCGCTGTAAATTAAGTAGAGAAAATTTTGTGTCTTGGGTTACAAGTTAGTTTCAGATTTGTTCATTTAAGCAGATCAGAATTTTCGTGGATTTTCTAAATGGTATCAGAGCAAGGAACAGAATTAAATACCAACACAAGGTGATTCATACATCCAAGAGCAAACATCAAAAGGAGAATCTCTCTGAAATAGCCACAGCCTTAGCAAGCCTAGCAAAGTGGAGAACAAGACCTGTTTTGGTTCGTTTTTCTTGTGATTGTTTAAGTTTAGATTGGGAGGAACAAGCAGCTTGGAAGAGAGGCATTCTATGCAGAGTTTGGTGCTAGTTTTGTGGTGCTATTTCTCTCTACAACAGGCTGAATATCTTTGTGTCATTACAGGAGAGGTCGGGCCCTAATTTAGGGTTGGTTTGTGGTCACAAAAGCGTTGGAACAGCAGCTCAAATCTGGCCAACTAACAACGTAGGAAAGGAGAGGTTTTGTGAAGGAATACCGCAGATTTTTGAGGTGTTTTGGACCAGGTTTGGAGAATTGATGTGGACAGTCAGCAAGCCCTAACCAAAGGACCAAAACTACAGACATAAGTGCAGAGGCCGAGACCTAGAGAAGCACAAGAATTTTGCTAGCTAAGATATGTAGAATGATGTTCTCAAGTTCATGATTTGCTAAATCGGTGAGAGTCCAGGATTGGGACAGAGTAGGTGGCAGCGTAAGAGCAGATTGGAGAGCAACTAGAAGGTGTCTCTTTAGCCCTAAGTTCAGTCCTTGTGAAGGACTACAAGACTGATAGGAGAGGTAGAATTATTCGAGCCGTAATTATGGCTTCTTGTGAAGGATTCCAAGGTTGTTAGTGGGCAAGTGTTGGAGAGCTCTCTAGGGAAGACGGATGGTGTACCAAGGACTGAGAGTTGATCATTGTTTGGAGGGAGCATCGAACTTCATCTCTTGGAAAGGAAGGATTATGATAGTGTTGGACGATAATGGTGTGGAAGAATTCGTGAAGCACGTTATCCCACCACCACAAGATGGCCAACAATTGGCCCAGCATACTAAAAATGATGTCAAGGCAAAGAGGATTATTCTAGAAGGGGTCAAAGGGTATATAGTGCCTCATACCCATGAGAAGAATAGAGCTTATGAGATGTATCAAGCCATCTTAAAGTTATATCAGAGTACTAGTGATACCAGGAAGCTTGCTCTTAAGGAGAAGCTAGGGAGTATCTGAATGAAACAAGGTGATCTCGTTATCACAAATCTTACTAGATTCACTCAGGTACGAGATGAACTAGGTGGTGTGGGTGAAATTGTATTTCATCATGACCTTGTGAGTCTTGCCTTACTTGGACTTCACAAGTCTTGGAAAGGGTTCCACGATGTTGTTAGTAGGAGAAACATAGTTACTGATCAAATGAGAAAATTACCTGGTACCCGTTTTTTTGAGGTAGCGAAAAAAAACACCCGATTTTGAAAAGTGGTGATGCAGAATCACCCTTTTTTTTGGAGCATAATTTTGGCACTTTAACTTTTCTTATGACTTTTTTTTTTTAATGTCATGATTTTCATGTCGATTTTGAAAAGTGGTGATGATAACCTGTTTTTTTTAGCATATTTTTGAAACTTTAAATTTTCTTTGATTTTTTTTTTAAATATCATGTCGATTTAGAAAAATGGTCATTTTTTTAGCACTTTAAATTTTTGTATTTATCAAGTATGAACTTTTGTTTTAAAATATTAATGATTTTCATGCTAATTTTGAAAAGTGTTGATGCAACATCAATCCTTTTTGTTTAGAGTGCTGATTTTCATCTTGGTAATTACTAATAAGACATACAAATAAAATTAAAAAACATGGCAAAAAAAAGAAAATATAAAGAAAATATTTTTATATTTGATTTTTGTGTCTGGGGCACAAAATGGGTCTCATGGGTCTCCTGCTGATCAAATAGGTTGGATCTACTCCATCATTGAGGGCTCGGGGAATGGTGCTAGCCCTCCCACGTCTCAAAGGGTGAGACAAACCTCATATGGGCCTTAAATCAGCTGCCAAACCATAAGTGTACTAATAAGCTAGTTGGGGGCACACCGGTCCAAGAGCATCATTTCATGAATAATGTGGGGCAAAGCACAGACTGTTGTGGAGTTGTAGTTACCCATGGAGTGGAATAATGATGCTCTGCAAATAACAGGAATCCCATGGCTCTCAACGCTTCACCTGGAGGGTGTCATATGCTACTCTAGTGGACGTAGGCCCCAATTAAGTTTCCCAACCCATGATAAAACCAGCTGCCAATCACATATTATGTCCTATGCTGCATCTTCACCATTAGATACAATACGTCATTAGTGCATCTAAGTGAACCAAGTATGTTATTCAAAGGAAATTTGAGACTTCATATGGGGTTTCTCTTCGAAATTTGGGGTTTTGATCTCGAAGTAGTGTTACCTCCATAGGTAGGAGTGGTTAAAAAACGATCCTATTAGGTGTTCCCAACCCTTAAGGGAGAGACAAATCCTCGCTAGGTGGTATATGAATAATGATGGATGGATGGGAATAAAGGGGGTCCTAGGGCCAAAATGCCTTGGGTAGAAGGATAGCAATGATGAGGGAAGTTCGTGTATTGGGCATATAGATGTGGGGAGGGAGCAATCATGGTTGCATGAGTTACCCCAGCATTTGCTTTTCCACCCCTCTTCATTCTCCATTTTCTTTTTCTTGATTTTTCTTTGTATTATTGCTCAAAGCACGAAGGAATGAGAACATGTTGTGAATGATGCAAAACAGTTATTAACCCCTTAAGGTGCGGCAGTTGATCACCCACCAGGGGTTTGGACATGTGTGGGTTCCTTTAATGATGTAAGGGGCACTTATGGACATCAGGGACTGTTAAACGTTTATGGAGAAGACAACCAGCAAATGAAGATAAGTGTGAGATCTCATTCTATTAACCATAGATGTGCATTTATATTACATTGGCGTGACTCTTGAATTCCACATTCCAAGGTCACTTGGACTCCTCTTCGACTGTTCGCCTTCCACACCTACCCATAGAGGATTAGGTGTCCAACATTCCCCCCTTAATCCGAAGGGGTAAGCGTGAGTCTAAGAAGAGAGTTGTAATACAAATATGCAAAGTATGCATGGCAGCACTTAGGCTGAATGAGCTCTCTGAAATGTGGGCATAAAGATGTGGTTTAATGATGACCACCAACACTAGAACGCTTAGTGCAGTTCCTGGAACTCTTCCAAATCTGGCAAGAAGCTGAGGTCTTCTGCTAGAGGAAGTGCTCCTCATATTTTGAAGAGGGAGACCTTCAACCTAGAAGAAGGGAGGTATACAACCTACGATGGTCTAATGGAGGCCCACCAACTCTGGAATGCTTGATGCATTTCCTGGTACTCTTCCAAAACTGGCAAAGAAGCTGAAGTCTTCTACTAGAAGAAGTGTCTTGAGTACTTTGAACAAGAAGAATATCAACCTCGCATAGATGGTTTAAGGCTGACCACCAACCAAAGGCATGCTCATGAGCATATGTGTCTCTGCCTACAACTCTACATCTGGAATGACAGGTTGTGGCTCAGGCTCGCTTGAACTGTTGTGTCTCTGGCTACAACTCTGAATCTGGAATGAGAGATTGTGGCTCAAGCTCACTTGATATGGCTTCGAAGCTTGTAGATGACCACCATTTTCCCCCCTGTCAAGTACAAGGTGAGCTGATGATGAAAACTCAACTGCAAGATTGTTCAATACTCTAGAACACGTTTTGACATATGACTTAAACATCTTCTTGGCTGTTGATGCCCATTGTCAAGAAGCGATCCATCCAAGATGAATCTTTGTTCTTGCAGGAGGCTTGTTTCTGAAGCATCTGTGTGAAGAATGAGTGTGCCGACCACAGTTCTTGCATGGGTGAAGATCGAAACAATGATCTTTCATATGGCCAACTCGATCACAGTGTTGGCATTTTACAATTTGTTGTTGCTACTATGGAAGAGGAGCAGAATCTGAAACAGCTGAAGGTGAGCTATCATGAGGAAATCTAACACTCTGAAATTTGATGGGCTTGGAGTAGTCAGGGATATGAAAGGACAACTCCTTGTCATATCCAAGACATGTTTTGTGCTTTTTATGGACAAGCTCTTCCCAAGGTCCGATGATGGGCTTGGGAGGTGAAGGCTGGATTTTTTTCTTCTGTATTCAAATCTGCTCTTATACTGGGTTGAACAATTTCTTGTTGCTGATGGGAGTTTGTCTCAATGTTCTGAACAAAAGCAAGTTCAGAATGAAAACTCTTCTGCTGAAGCTCATCTTGCTGAAGCTGAGACTGCAACTGCAAAAATTCAATGTTTTCTTGTGCGTCTTGTAGCCAAGTCTGAATTTCTAAGAGAGAGTCTTTGCTGATTTGGATTATGTCAGCAGTACTAAATTGAATTAAATTGCTTAATAACTCAAGGAAATGATCAAGTTTGGCCATTTTTCAAGCTCATAAACACAAACTGAACAAATGAAAGATGTCTGCTTCAAATGAAAATGCACTAGTAAACACACAAAAGGACAAACAACTTTCGATGCTAGATAACCGAAACTACACACTCTAAATCTGCTACCATATTCCTGGAACCTTTAACTGAGTTTGCATAGGCTGAACCACACATCCTTGAATGAGGATATAATCCAAAAATAATATATCAGTCCAACAACTCGTTTACAAGTAGAGAAATTCCCAAAGATGATAAACTCGTTGCTTTAATGACTCGTAGTTATTCAAATTTGTATGATGCCTCTCCTCAGCTAGAGATTCGTCTCATTGTCTTCGTGGCAGAATATGGATTTTGAATGGAAAAATAGATTCCCAATATTGGCTCCCAAGTTCTGGAAATGCCAAAAATAAATTTAAAATGCGAGCATAGTTTCTGATGCTTAAAGCTCAATCTAGGTCTGGAGTCTTGACCTTTCCAGCTGGGCGGTTTCACTTTGAACAAAATTGGGGTTGCAACATGTTAAAGAGGAATTTCAACATAACACGTTGGGTAATCTGGTACCCAAAAACATATTTCAAACAATAATACCATGTTGTTGTTCACATCAAGACCCCTTCTTATTCTGCGGCCATATCTCAGTTCCAACGCCCACACAAATCGTTGGTGCCAAACCCGTCTCAACCCCAACAAATATTGTGGTATCAAGATATGATGTCTATTCAGAACCCTGCCAGCCCATGTTTGCAGCCCTTGGCTGCGTTCGTCGAGGCCACAAGGTTTAAGGTTGTATGTGTGAACGAAGCCGAGGTCCCGTCCACTTTGGGAAGATGTGAGAACTTCAGATTAGATGAAGGAAAGAGGAAGGTTCAGGGTTCAAATATTCGTAAGCAATGTCGTTGCGCATCAAGGCTGTGGTGGATAAGTTCATGAAGGAGCTGAAAGAAGCTCTGGAAGCTAATATTCAGGAAAGGATTATGAAGGAGGTGGTAAGGCCGACAAGAGTGGAAGGGTCGGCGGAAGTGGAAGAGCCAACAGAAGTGGAAAGGTGGATACCAACGAAGGGAGCAGGAGACAGTGGAGAAGCCAGCGCACAGGTGGGAGGCAGGAGCCGAGGACCGAGGGTTGAGTAGTGAGGGTCGTCCGGCGGGTAGTGGGAGGGCGGAAATGCCACAGACAATGCGCAGAAGGGAGAGAGGGTCGGTTCGATTAGCGGCAGGAGAGGAGAGGAGTCGGGCCAGTGGAGGTGTATGGAGGGCCGCAGGTGTGAGTGAGTCGGGGGAGTGGAAGGGCTAGCTGAGTGGCGGTAGTGTATTAATGCCAAAAGCAGAGTTGGAAGGTGGAATGGTTGAGGGGTCGTAGGGCAGAGAGTGCAGGAGCAAGGAGCCATGGGAGCACTGTCGAGATAAAACAATGGCACAGGAGATCGACACCAAATATCAATGGTCTTTCAAATGAAATTGTTCAACTGAAGAGTAAGGCACAAAGACAACAACAAGAGCGTTTGCAAAAATGAAACAGTCAAACACAGGAGCAGAAGGTGCATGCTTGACAGGCCTAGAGAGATGAAAAAGCGTTACTACCACGGTAGGTGGGTGACAGAGATCTCCGGCTTTGATACCGTGTTAAACATTGATGAAGACAACCAGCAAATGAAGATAAGCGTGAGATCTCATTCTATTAACCATAGATGTGCACAAATATTACATTGGCGTGACTCTTGGATTCCACATTCCAAGGTCACTTGGACTCCTCTTTGACTATTCGCCTTCCACACATACCCATAGAGGATTAGGTGTCCAACAGGGACAAAGGTGATGGCCATAATGATAAGGGGCAGAGCTCATGTTTGGCTTTTGCTCATGTGCTATATCGAATGTCCCGACGATCTTTTGCATTTTATGATCTTCTTTTTCTTTTCTTTCTTGCTTGTGGCCATGATATGCTTTTAACTTTCTTTTAGCTGCATCAACCTCCAGGGAAACGTTTCCAAGTCCGAGCCATATATGTGGACAAGGGGAGTGGGTGTGCCAATGCCTTATGGACCAAGAGAAGGGAAATGATGAAATAGGGCTTGTAATGTGTGGAGGGGAGTGAAAAATGTGGAAAGGGAAAATGGGACCACGCTACCAAAATCAGGGTTTCCCAAGTAGTGCCCTTCCTAATGCCATAAGCCAATAGGGGAGATCCCATAGGACTAGGATTGAAGATTAACTCCCCATTTAAGGCAAGGGAACAAAACCATGGTTAAAGCCCTTCCTTCTTCCTTTCGAATTTGTAACTATGGTCGGTCTTCATAATGTACATTTGGTCACTTGATGTAATTATATTTATCATTGTAAAGCACATTTATAAATGCATGAGTCAAAGGAAATTTTATTTTGAGTCAAAGTCCCATTGAAACTTTTAAAAGATGAAAATTTTAAATTTTTAAAATGTAATTTTTCGCTCCAATAGTGAGAAGTCGACTTCCCTCCAAGTCAAGTCAGCCTTGGCCAAGAGACATGTCCACTCACCCAAGACAGACTAATATCTAAAGGCAGCTCGAGTTTCTCATTTGGGCAATTCGCATTCCTCTCATAAGACAATTTCTAGGCAAGTGAGAGAAGGATAAGAAGGACAAAGAAGGATGAACATGATGTTGGTCTAAGGTTGTCATTGATGTCAATATGACATTGACTGAGATGTCAATATTCTTGATATGCTTGGTTCCAGGTGATGATGTCATGCCTCTTGGTTAATAAGGATGCCATTAATGATGATGTGCTTACTCTTGATGAAGAACACTGGGTCCAACATGATGTCAAGATGACATGGTTGATGGAGGACCATTTGATGACGTGGACAATGTCTGGGGACATGACATGAAGAACACTTGATGACATGGATGACATCATGAGCCTATGATGAAGAAGCCTAACAAGAGGAAGCCCATCCATGAAGAAGTCTACATTGCCTACCTCCAATTCTGCACCAATAAATGACCAATCACATTAAAAAATATTGTTTACTACCTTAGAGGCGAAATTTCACTATGACACCTACACCACCTTTTAGAGTATAATTTTTCCTTTCTAATGAGCCCTTACACGCCCTGAAACTCCAAACGGTGAACGAGAACAAAAATTTACAAGTTTAAAATCATTTCTAGACAGTGAGCCGACCTGAAATTCTTCTCATGTTGGCCTGCCCTAAGGAGACATGTATTTTCATTTAGCATTAAAAAATCACTACATATACAGCGTTCAGACATCATTCTCCCTCATCATTTTTCGGTTATAAAACACAGAACATAAGAGATTTAGTTCACGTCTCCTGAACTTATGAGCACAAAAAGAGAAGAAGCCTAAGACCGAAAAGGAAAGTAGTTCTAAAATCTGACTAGGTTAAAAACTTGATGGAAAAAGGTCTCTCGGACCTGTGATAAAAAGGAGGACTTAACTTGCTTGCTGGAAACTGTGGGGCAGCTTTTAAAGTTCGAATTTCTCAACGGCATCCCTGGACTCTTCCACAGATGCTAGGACCCTCATCAAAGTAAACTCAGCCACAGGCTGCTACATATCTTCTTCCAACGAAACCTTGCCATCATCCATAAGCTCGGATAGGTGAAAGGAGGGGCTTGTATCAATCTGTGAGGGCTCGGATATTCTTGCAGGAAGCTACAGGACCTCTGTCCTATAATTTTGTGGCTTTATACCTCAGTACTTCACAGTTGTATTGTTGACTGTGTAAACATTTCGGACTGTAGAGAACAGTGACATCTTTAGGCCTGCAGTAACTGTCTATTTCGGACTGTGGGAGAACAGTGACATCTTCAGGACTGCAGTCACTATGTATTTCGGACTGTGGAAGAACAGTGACACCTTCAGACTCTGGTGTTTATGTGACCATTGGACTGTGGATTTGTGACATTTCAGACTATGGTGACAGTGTTACATTAGACCCTTGTTGCATCACTCAAACAGTAGCATCTCACCTTGTTTTGGACAATGAAGTAATCTCTTGGATAATGGAAAGCAAGGTGATTGAGCAGTGGAGTCAACATATGTATCCTTGGGGTTGATTGTACTGGTCAAGAACATTCAAGTAAGTGCCATTCTCTTTCATATCAAAAGAAGATAAAAAGGATTCGTGTCCTTGGGGCAGGTGCCCCTAAACTCAAGGTTGGTGCCTTGGTGAAGATAGGGTCCAAGCCCTAGAGGTCGGAGCCTCATTAAGTCCAAGTTGGTGCTTGGCAATCATTGTACTCCTTCATTTGTAAAAGGATCATTATCCTTCTTTCTATAATAAAATTATTCATTTCTTTAATTTTTGTGTAGAATCCAACTGGCTATAATAAATTGAAAAGAAATATTGATTCACCCCCCTCTCAGTATTTCCAACACAAGAAGATCAAGTTATCGCTCTACTCTCTCTTTAGCAACTCGCATGTGTGAAGTGATCTCTCTCTCCTTGGTTTGCACTTTTTCTGGGGAAACTATTACAAGGGACCGAAATTTTTTGGGTTACTGGGACAACTGCTGCAGGGCCAAAATTCTAGGGCAATTGGCTATTCAAGAGGGCCGAAATTTTGACAGTCCAGGATCAAGAGCAAAGTGCAGGATCAATTTGGGTGACTTGGAGGAGAAGACCAATTTTGACCATAGGTCTAGGTGTGTCTCTCATTGAACAAGAAGAATTTCTCTATTGAAAAGGATGTTGGGTTTTTCCTTGTAGTGGGTTTTCCCAGGGTGAATCTTGTCTCTCTTTTGTGCATTGTGATCTCTATTGTTCTATTGTTCTTTATTGTTGAATTTTTGAAGTATAATTTTTGAATGATATATTGGAATAAGTTAAAAGAAGATCTACATCAAAAGTAATTATCAAAATTTCAGAAATATTGTGCTAATGCTAATTGCACTAGAAAATAAACACTTCCAAGTCATCTAATAATCCATGCCAAAAATGCCCAACTATATGTTGAAAATAGTACCGAGGAAGGTCCTTCTTTGACTTGTGCCTAAGTCAAAGAGACCAGGAAGCAGTTTTCCTTAGCATGCAACAGTTCCTAAAAGTTAGGACAAGTTCCTAAAATTTATGACAAATTCCTATAAGTTAGGACAATTCATGAAGCAATTTGACTGATGCACTAGAGTGGGAGGCTCAGTTGTTGTCTCTTAGTGCGAGTTATCTTTGGAAAAAGACAAGCAAGCGAGTCTCAAATTCTAAATTTGGGCAAGATGAGTTACATGTGTTTTTTAGACTCAGTTAACTCAATCAATCACTAGTTCGATTTCCATAAATAATAATTTGTCAGATTTTGCCTATTCGAAAAGCTTATAAGAAGGACCAAGGCACAGAATTATTCAATTGTCTTGTGAGCATGAGTTGGTGATACAAGGCAATACAGAGCACGATTTTGTGCAAGAGCTTGTGGCGGGAAGGATTGATAGAGGAGAATTCCTTGAGGAATGCGCTAGAAATTAGGACGCATTCCTAAATAATAGGAGCCTCTATTGCACTAGGATTTAGGAGAAATAATCACAAGGAAATAGGAGCTTAGCCAGGCAAGGAAAGGAAGAAGCAGTATCAACATTCTTGCAAGGTGTTTCAAGCTAAGTACTAGAGGGAGAGTAAGTTGTTTTCTCTATTGAAACAGGATTGTGTTGTAAGAGATCCATTGCTCTAAATTTCTATCAATAAAATTCTCAATCCAGAAGAGGGATTTCCCAGTTGGGTTCCTTGGAAAAATTGTGTTTTTTATATTGTGTGACTTTGTTTATTTCCGATCCTATTTCGCTGTAAATTAAGTAGAGAAAATTTTGTGTCTTGGGTTACAAGTTAGTTTCAGATTTGTTCATTCAAGCAAATCAGAATTTTCGTGGATTTTGCTACATGGTATCAGAGCAAGGAACATAATAAAAGACCAGCACAAGGTTATTCATACATCCAAGAGAAAACATCAGAAGGAGAATCTCTCTGAAATAGCCGCAGCCTTAGCAAGCCTAGCAAAGTGGAGAACAAGACCTGTTTTGGTTCGTTTTTCTTGTGATTGTTTAAGTTTAGATTGGGAGGAACAAGCAGCTTGGAAGGGAGGCATTCTATGCAGAGTTTGGTGCTAGTTTTGTGGTGCTATTTCTCTGTACAACAGGCTGAATATCTTTGTGTCATTACACCAGAGGTCTAGCCATAATTTAGGGTTGGTTTGTGGTCACAAAAGTGTTGGAACAACAGTTCAAAAGTGCCCAACTAACAACGTAGGAAAGGAAAAGTTGTGTGAAGGAATATCGCAGATTTTTGAGGTGTTTTGGACCAGGTTTGGAGAGTTGATGTGGACAGTCAGCAAGCCCTAACCAGAGGACCAAAACTGTTAGCCTCTCTCACATTACAATAATAAATCCAAAACATAAATTAATTAATTAAATATTCCAAGTTACGAATATGTGCCTAACTCTTGGGTTGTTCCTCAAAAATTGGAGTTTGTTTAGTAACTCCTATCTTGATGGGTGTTTGGTGAGAAATCATCTCAACCAAAGGAGTCTAAGATAGCACGGACTATCTTAAGACATTGTCTCTCATCTATTTAAATTGTAACACTAAATTCTTTTAATAAGATAGAATGATGAGAATACCATGAGGCTGAAGCCTCTTTTCCGCCAATGTTTTGTGTTTGTTTTTGTATGTGTGTTTTCTGTAATGTTTCTGAGTTAATTCATTTTCTAATATGTGGTATTGGAGCTAATGATTAGAGGCAAGTGGGATTGTCCAAGTGGTTATGCGTTAATTCTGTTGTAGTCGCCAGCTTCATTGAATCCGTAAACTATAGATGTATTTCTGTTTGATTGCTGCGGTGATTTTTGTTCCACATCTTGGAGAGTTGCAAACTGCGGTGACACTTTCTAGATCTCTAGTTAACAATCCAGCAGATCTCAATTAAGGACGCAATCCAGGTTCCGTGTAACCCTACAGCGGCTAGAAGAGTCTAAACACCCCGACAACAAGCGTTTGAGACTTCCCTTTCATGCTTACCAGTTCCAGGTTTGGGTTCAAAACACTTATTTAATGTCTTTCCTTGTCCAGAAGTCGACCAGTTCAGAGTCACATTATTACAAAGGTTGTGTTCTTACCGGCTTCTTTCCAAACCTTCATATATATTTTGCTTTTCTTGAGTCCTTGCTTTCAGTTGATTTCTTCTTGATAACCTCAGAGGAGATTTTATCTGCATCGGGAGATGGTCTGAAGGTTACTCCATCTTCCTCTTCATGGATTTCAAAAGCTTGAAGCGATGATGTTTCTTTTAAAGTCAAATCAGAATCATCCTCTTTCGAAGAAGCATTTGCATCTTCCCTTCGTCGTCTGAACCAATCAAGCTGTTTCTGGACACCATCTGCTAGTTGTTCAATATAATGCTGAAAATAAGCTGGTGATAAAATTCGAGGTACTACATCTTCTGGAATACAGTATGTCCTAAAATGTTGTTGCCACCCACGCCTATGAACATATTCTCTCAGAGCAGTGTTTCCAACTAGACGCTGTGAAAATGTAATGCACTTGACCTGAATAGTGAGGGAATTAAGGAAAAGGAGTGGACAACATATTTTGGGAGTCATAAGGGTGCAGTTTGGAATTGATTTTCTAATAAGGTTGATGTTAAAAAAAAAAAAAACAAAATTGGAGTGATAAAGTGGATTAAATTTTGTAATTTTTGGAGTAATAAGGTGCATATTTTGTAAATTTGGAGTGATAAGGGAAAGTCATTGTTGTGATTCCAAGTACCATTTTTCTTTGAGAGAGATTGAGTCGGTGAATATCCAGATTTTGAAAACAAATTGCTTCCAAGGGTTGTGAGCTTGCCATATTCATTACTTGAAGGTGGAGATTTATTATGTACTCAAAATTTAATAAAGATATCATTTTTTGGTGATTGTGTCCTAGATCCGCCAGAAATTGAATAAGGGGATCTTAGGTACACCATGTGTGTTTGTGATGGCGCATGTTTTTTTATGGCTTCATGTTGTTGCTTTTTTATTTGTGTCTAGTTGTGACACATCAATGATTTCATTTAATATCGCATACATAAAGTTCAATATCAACAAGCACAACACATGTAACGAAATAGCTGCAAGGCAGGAAAATTAAACTCAACACATGCATTTGCGCCACTCCAACAAACAATCAAAGTTGTCAACATCAGCATTTTACATCAACAAGCAAATTCACTCAATACAATCAAGTTCATAAATCTGAAAACTCCAGTGTTTCAAAGCAAAGTCTTCATCAACGTTCTTGCAAATACATTTAAGAACTTGTAATCAACTTCATTGTTTTAAGTGAATCATTAAAAATTCATTGTTCATGAATTTTTAAGAGGACAAGGGAATTCATTGTTTTTGAGCTGTTAAAATCATTGTAAGTTTTCTTGGGTGCATTGTCGACAGTGTTCAACACCCTTCCTTTACACAAAATTAAGTGAGTGCACGAGTTTTGAAAGCAAACAAGCAACAAGTTTACATCTCCTACAAGCGAGCGTGAGTATTCATTCAAGCAATTTGCATCAAGTCAGTACAAAGATCAAACCATCAAGCGAGCCAGCATGAAGTTCATTGCAGCAACCATCAAAGCAACCAAACAAGTTAAAGCAATCAAGCAAGTTGAGATCGACATCAAGCGAGCATGGCTATTAATTCAAGTGAGCGTGGATTCATCAAGTAAGTCAAGTGAACATTCTCGTCATCCAGCAAGCGTGAATTCCAGAGTTTAAGCAAGAAAATTCTACAACTCTAGCAAGCGCAATAAGCAACAAATCAAGCGAGCGTGCCATTCAAGCCACATTCAAGCGAGCCTGTCATTCAAGTGAAACAGTTCAAAGTACGACATTTACAACAAGAGAGCCTGATTTCAAGAGCGCAAGTTAAAATGGCGCAACATATTCAGTTGTTAAACATTCTTCACAGTTTGCTCATCTCCAGTGATGAAGACATGGTGCACATCAGCAAAGAAACTCTTGCTGATCTTTCACGGCATCTACAACAAACACATGAAACTATTGAGTTTCTTCAACTCGAGTTGCAACTTCAAAGGAATGAATTGCAAGAAAAGAGTGATACTTTCAAGTCTTTGAACCATCCAGATGATAAGTCATTCATTCAAACATCTTCAAGTGTCGAAGTTGTTCCAGTTCAAATTTCTTCCAAGCCCATCATCAAGCCATGGGAAGAAATTCAAAATAACAAGAATCGACGAGGCTTAGGATATGTCAACAATGACACCAACCTACATATCCCAGATTATTCCAAGCCAATTAAGTTTGTCAGTGCAGGATTTCTTGCACAACTCACCTCAGCAAGTTCAGCTAAAGTTGCAGACAACCAGCCATGCACACAACCCAAAGTTGCAGACACACAGAATTGCACGCAACCTGAAGTTGAAGTCCAACCGAAATGTTCTCATTGTCAAAGAACTAGTCATATGGAAGATCAGTGTTTTGATCTCCATCTTTGTCGCCATTGTGGCAAGCCCAATCATTCCTCAGAAAATGTCGCAACCAACAAAAATCAACCAGATTAAAGATACATTATGAATGGATCGACCCTTGGAAATGGTCATCCACAGTCAAAAGATTGTCTCAGTTCTACAATCGAATACAATCACACATAGTGCAGCCAACAGTGAAAAGATGATGGTACTCTCATGCAGTTGAACGGGGGAGTACACCAGTGTAAAACTCCTACACTTAAAGGGGGGGAGTTTAGGAAACTTTCCAGAGAAGTGTCTCTCCTTTCAGTAGACAAAGGGGGGAAATGTCAATGAGATTGACAATGGTTTTCAGACTGAAAGTCTCGACAAAACCAGCAAAAGCAGCCAGTGGGCATCTTCAACAGCCAGTGGACATCAACAAATTCGCCAGTGGGCAGTCAACAACAAAGAAGCAGTGAGCAGCTTTTCAACACAGCAAAAGCAACAATGAGTTGTTTTTTGACATCATCAGCTAGTGGGCATTGAACAAATTTTGTCAGTGGACAAAGGATGCTGATTTCATGCAAAGGACAGATGGATCATTTTGCAACTTGGCACGTGATGGAGTTGTCAAGCGAAATTCAGAGATGAATCAGACATGCAGCTGACTCATGGTCTCTTCAGATTGCAGTTTTCAGCATCCCGCTTTGGCGGTTTTTTCAGGCAATATTTTTGAGGATCAACATGAGAACTTGGAAGATGTTTCCTCGTTCTTATTTTGGATTTGTCATTGAAAGGGGGAATGTTAGCCTCTCTCACATTACAATAATAAATCCAAACATAAATTAATTAATTAAATATTCCAAGTTAGGAATATGTGCCTAACTCTTGGGTTGTTCCTCAAATATTGGAGTTTGTTTAGTAACTTCTATCTTGGTGGGTGTTTGGTGAGAAATTATCTCAACCAAAGGAGCCTAAGATAGCACGGACTATCTTAAGACATTGTCTCTCATCTATTTAAATTGTAACACTAAATTCTTTTAATAAGATAGAATGATGAGAATACCATGAGGCTGAAGCATCTTTTCCGCCAATGTTTTGTGTTTGTTTTTGTATGTGTGTTTTCTGTAATGTTTCTGAGTTAATTCATTTTCTAATAAAAACTACAGACATAAGTGCACAGGCCGAGACCTAGAGAAGCACAAGAATTTTGCTAGCTAAGATATGTAGAATGATGTTCTCAAGTTGATGTTTTTCTAAATCGGTGAGAGTCCAGGATTGGGACAGAGTGGGTGGCAACGTAAGAGCAGATTGGAGAGCAACTAGAAGGTGTCTATTTAGCCCTAAGTTCAGTCCTTGTGAAGGACTACAAGACTGATAGCAGAGGCAGAATTATTCGAGCCGTAAGTATGGCTTCTTGTGAAGGATTCCAAGGTTGTTAGTGGGCAAGTGTTGGAGAGCTCTCTAGGGAAGACAAATGGTGTACCAAGAACTGAGGGTTGATCATTGTTTGGAGGGAGCATCGAACTTCATCTCTTGGAAAGGAAGGATTATGATAGTGTCGGACGATAATGGTGTGGAAGAATTCATGAAGCACGTTATCCCACCACCACAAGATGGCCAACAATTGGCCCAGAATACTAAAAATGATGTCAAGACAAAGAGGATTATTCTAGAAGGGGTCAAAGTATATAGTGCCTCATACTCATGAGAAGAATACAGCTTATGAGATGTATCAAGCCATCTTAACGTTATATCAGAGTACTAGTAGGAGAAGCTAAGGAGTATCTGAATGAAACAAGGTGATCTCGTTATCACATATCTTACTAGATTCACTCAGGTACGAGATGAACTAGGTGGTGTGGGTGAAATTGTATCTAATCATGACCTTGTGAGTCTTGCCTTACTTGGACTTCACAAGTCTTGAAAAGGGTTCCAGGATGTTGTTAGTAGGAGAAACATTGTTACCGATCAAATGAGAAAATTACCTGGTACCCGTTTTTTGAGGTAGCAAAAAAAACACTCGATTTTGAAAAGTGGTGATGCAGAATCGCCCTTTTTTTTTGGAGCATAGTTTTGGCACTTTAAATTTTCTTATGACTTTTTTTTTTTTAAATGTCATGATTTTCATGTCGATTTTGAAAATTGGTGATGTAGAATAACTAGTTTTTTTTTAGCATTTTTTTTTCCCACACAAGATCGGTTATGATATATTTATCAGAAAGAAGGAGGAAGAGGGACTCCTCATTACATGCTCACTCCTCTCAACTTACAAAACTGATTTAATTGTTGGGAGTGTTTAACTGCTATAACGCTCCAACAACTGTTACTTCTTCTGATATGGAGGCTATTGCATTTAGACTATATTTTCTGACAAACTGATTAAGCAAGAGGATACATTTTATTTTCATGATAAACTAAATTAACACCTAATAAACAATAAACAAGGTTGAGAGGACCAAATGGAGGAGGAGTTTCACTTGTTGACTGTATTTTCACTCTCCCTGTCACCACTTCCTTGATCCATAGAGTTGGAGCCACGCTCAGACTTTTTGGTGAGATTGTCCTACAAATAGAGGATGGTCCCTTCAAGGTGGGTACAGCGATTTTTCACATCCATCAAGTCGTTGCTGCATGTAGACCATTGCTGTCGAAGGAAGGCAATTTCTTCTTTGGTGTGTGCCTTGTTCTAGATCATCTGGTTCTTCAACTGCTCTATGACCACTTTGTACGATTTGCAAAAAGCACAGGGATGACTCTTTTCATCAGAGGGATCCATGTTCATATGCTGAGAGAAGCTGGAGGAATTGCTGCCTTTGATCAGAGGCATGAAGGGCGCTGCTTTGAATATGGCAGCTGAGGTTTCAGAAGATTGGAGGGGATGCCTGGATGAACTTGGGGATGGCGGAATGGAGAGGTTGTTGTGGTGAATAGTTGTAGGAAGAGAAGGGGAGCAAATGCTGACAGAGTAGGAGGGACAAAAACAGCGATGAAGAATATGGGAAGGAGAGTGAAGGTCGACTGCCCAGATACGGGACAGAGAGCTGCAAAAACAGAAATTCCTAATAGATGATCCAAGACGGAGAGGGATTTCACCTAAGGGAAGAGGCAGTGTGGGATCGAGCTGTAGAAGATTGCGTCGAGCATGAGACAGAAAAGGCTTCTTGAGGATCGAAATAGAGAGCGCAGGTGGATGATTAGAGATCTGAGGGGCGTATTTAAAATGAGGGGAGCGATGCTGCATTGTGTTGTCGCACAGATTGTATAGGCACCGCGACAACGGCTCAGATCTGGGGCTGTCACCCTGATCCCCAATCTCTCTATCTAAGCTGTCTCCTTGCAAGCTAAGGGAGGTAGACCCTAACAGAAATGAAGGAAAAGAACTGCTTGAGAACCAACCAATTCAGGAGACACAGTCAAATAACCAAGTACTTGTTAAGATTAACGAGATTTCACAGATCAATTATATTAAAACCAGTGCCTTATGGAGTTAAAAGATCCCGTTATGCAATTAAAACCAAGCAATTGATGTATAACTGTTGCTATGAAAACATAAATGACCACAATAATATTCAATAGAAAGCACCACAACCATTCATTAAGATACTTAAGCCAACAGCAAAGCTTATCATGAAATGATCATTTAAATTAAAATGCCAGATGCTTGAAATATTTCCGAATTTATAATGTTCCAATTAACCCAATCCAGAAATTGAAATGCTCCTATATAGTCAAACTTTAGATAGAAATTTTATGCTTATTTGACTATAGGACTTAGAATTTTTTAAATTTTTTAAATTTTTAGAATTTTTTATTTTTTATAATATTTTCTAAAACCAATTAAAACAAAAATTTATAACTAAACTAATACTAAATATTAAAATCTAAAAGCTAAACTAAGTAAGCATTAATTAAAATCTAAACAAAAATTAAAACTAAAAAAAAAACAAAATTAAAACCTATGCTCTAAAAAAAAAAAACTAAGACTAAAGTAAACGAAAGAATAAAATCGAAATTTTTTTAAATCTAACTAATGCTAACTTTACAAAATGAAACCAATTAAAAAACAATTACGCATAAACATGTGTTTTCATTTTTACGGATGCATTTGTTTGTGGTTTGCAGGTTGATGAGGAGCAGTGACGTTGACGGAGAGCGAGGGCAGAGGCTTGAATGAAGGGGATGAGGAACGATGCAGACGGCTGGAACGGAAAGTGGAAGAGGGATGTCGGATGAGGAATCGGAAGGAGATGGTAGCTAGGAAATGCAGGATGCGGAGGCAATAAGGAAATCGACGGCATGTGGAGAAGGAAGATGGAGCTGCGGAGAAGGGTTGGCTTGGACGGCAAGGGAAAGAAGGGTAACGCAATGCTGAAGGGAAGGCGATGGAGGAAAAGGAGGTCGACGGTAGGAGGGACGGCAATGCAGCGTGGAGGTAAAGGGCACGTCGGACAGTAGATTGATGGCCTGCAGAAAAGGTAGGGAATTGACAATGTTTTTTGCAGTGAATAAGGACAAAATAACCCAGTACAATCGAACGCCCAGAGAACTTAAAATTTCTTTCTTAAAAATCAGCTTTTCAATGCCCCTTAAATCAAATAACTTCCAGATTTGCCCACAGAGGCGATTCTGAGGCCAGATCTGGCCCTCGGGGGTTAGATCTAGCTCATATCTTAAAAAAAAAATTATGAGAAAACCCTGCAACCTGCAAAACCAGACAGATCCTGAAAATATATGCACCAAAAAAAATTATTAAACCCTTACAGCCCTAATAAAAATACAAATTTACAATGCTAACCTACAAATCGAAGGCCCTCATGGCCAGATTTAAACCCATTTCAACACAATTTTTAGAAATTTTGAAATTTTAAAGAGGCACAAGCCCTAAAAGACCCTGTAAAAAACACAAATTCGTAACATAGCTTTGAGAATTTAGAAACAATGGGCTTTTTCAGATTTACGAAATCTGAGAGTCGGCTGGTCCAACTGAATACTTCCTTAGACGCTCAAACCTTTTAAAAAATTTTCCTACATACTTAGATCTGAGATTTAGATTGATAGAGATTTAAGAAAATAACATGAGATCTTTCAGAAAAATAGATAGCTAGTCTTCCTGTTAAATCAAAAATGTTATTTTATGAACCCAGAAAACTGCACAAGATACCTGTATGCAGATCAATCCATGAAGGCCATCAACCATAAAAATATCAAACAAAGTAGCAAAGTTTAGAAATAATTCACCACATAGATCTAGAAAAGGAACACCAAAGTTTGTAACCCCAAAGTCTTTATGCTTTATTAATCAAAATGAATCACAAGAGCTTCCAAGAACAAGTGCCCGATCCAAAGATCAGATGCCCAAAACACTGACAAAGACCTTTAATTTATAGGACAAAATCTCCAACGGCTAGTTCGGTTGATCCATGTCAAAATAATCTCGACCGTCGAAAAGATTTGATCATATTTTAATCTGGACTGTCGAAATTATAAATTTGAGGAAAAAAACGAATTTATGATTTAAATCCATTTTAATTACCTTAAAATTTTGACTTTGACTTAACCACCTAGGCCCAAGGGTCCAAAATTTCTTAAAATTCTCAATATTCCCTTGGTCAACGAATTTTGCCTTTGAAGGATTTATACTCACCTAGGACCTAGAATTAATTAAATTTCTGGCTTAGGATTTTTTAATTAATTTGACCAGAAAATTTAATTAATTGACTGAGAGGGGATTTTAATTATTTTTCCAACCCTCTTTACATAAGATAAATACATTTAGACACATGAAGGGGGAAAACCCATTCGTATAGACCCTCAAATAGATACTCAATTTTGCGACTCAAAACATGATCTAGTAGACCAAGTAGCTTGTAATAAAATAATCCAGCCAACTAGCTAGGATCATTCCCAAACTACTTTTACAAGGACTCGATAGAAAACACTAGGACTCACTTAACATGCTGATGACAAAATCCACCCTAGCTTTGGGGTGAGGCTGGAGAGGAAAACTCTGCTGATAACTTGTGTCGAAAAACACAAGTAAATTAGTGAGACAAAAAACCTCCTAAGATAGAAATCGTCACCAACAAACTAGGCTTACCTAGGTTGTTACATACATGATGGTCTTACTTAGATCATTTACATCATAAACATGCAGAATGGGTTTACATTATTCATAAAACTGTCGACTGATGATGAAATCTGAATGGCGCGACCATGTCGAACATGATGAATCCCATTTGAAAAAATGGGGGTGTACTGCTATGGGGTCATTGACAAAGTGTGGTCAACACACTGTAAGTTCAGGGGATGGAGAATATATTTCTGAGGGAGAGTACACTGGATAGAGTTGCAGAGGGTCCTAAATGGATTCAGAGAGATCTTCTTCTGTATATCGTGGATTTTATTGCAAGTGTGCTCAAAGATTCGAATCAGACCAGGTCTGCAAAGATTTTGTCCTTTGAGAGGTCGGAAATCCATGATGAAGATGGGTATGGGTTGAGCCTTCATGGGATGGGGATGGTTGTGATATGTCCATCAATGTTGGCCTGTCTGATTTCTCTATTGACTCCCTCATTTGCCTGGAAGTCTGCCTATTTGTTATTGTTTCTTAGAATATGATAATATTCAATCCCACCAACCAGTTTTGCATATTGTTTCACTCTACTCAGAATTTGACAGAGAGCAGCATTTTTTGGTTTGTTGCCACTTACCATTGCGTGAATAATTATTGAGGAATCCCCAAAAATTATTGGGTTATGGATATCTCTCTCTTTTAAAAAATTTATGCCTAGAAAGAGACCATATGCTTCTGCTCTATTGTTGTACATTATTCCCATACCCCAATTGAATTGAATAGGACTAGAATTGTCTCTGTGAATTATTACTCCACTAGCTCCAGCTTTGCCTAGATTCCTTTTGGAAGCTTTGTCGAAGAAAAGACAAGGCCTGTTGAGAGATCTAATCCAATTTTGAAATTCTTCTTCCTCCTTTCTAACTTTCCAATTTGGCTGCTCCTTTGTGATTTTTATCATCTGTTGGATCGTAATCTTGTTGAAGGTGAAGCTGATCCAAATGTTTACTTCATTCTGCAGTTGATTCATGGTGATTCCATTTATCCCTTTCGCTGAAAAAAACTCTGTGATTTGGCCCCATGCCATTGATGTCACTCTGTCCACTGCTGGCTTTTTGTTTTTAAACACCTTTCCATTCCTAGCAAGCCAAATCTGCCAGCAGAGGAAGGAGGGTATGCTAGACCAGAACCTTTGAAGTGTGACTTTGCTTTTTAAAGAATAGGGATAACTGCTTCTCCATTTGCTTCATAATTGGTTGAGAGGGATATTATAGTTCAAGTTTGCTTCAATTGGAGACACTGTTTTCTCCCAGCATTCTCTAGTGAATGAGCAGTCCAAAAAGAGATGTTGAATAGTTTCTTCCTCCTGCAAGCAAAGGGGACATTGAGAAGGCCCATGGATTCCTCTTTCTTTTTCTTTTCTTTTTTTTTCTTTTTTTTTTTAATCAGATTTTCAGCAATAAGAGATTTGCTATGGAGGAGGGTCCATAGAAATATCTTGATTTTTGGGAGAATTTCCACTTTCCAAGCACACTTCCAATACTGCCAATCTTGCTACCTTTGTTGCTCTTGTATCGTGATGTATCCGGACTTGACTGTTTAGTCACCACCTGTAGGGACCCAAAAATGGGCATCTTGGATATTCTTAGCTAAAGGGGCAGCTCCAATAAGTCGAGAGATCAGGGAGTTCCACTGGTCCATGAGATCGATGGGCAAGTTGGGTCTATCGCACTGCTTCCAGTTTCCATCTTCCTCCCATTTGGAGATTTCCCCCAATTTTGTGTTAACTTCCACTGTCATCCAGGTCTTTAGGCCGTGAATATCTAGGATGATGCCCAAGGGAGGATTCCCCATGATGCTATCAGTCCATAAGTTGATTTTTTTCCCATTTCTTGGCCTTGTGGAGATATTTTCCTTTATCACCAAAATTGAATTAGAAATGAGCTTCCAGATTTGTGAGCAAGGTCTTATGGGGGCTCCATTCCAAAAAAGAGATCCTTGGAGCATTGAGGTATTTTGCTTCTAAGGCAACTTTCCACCAACATCTTTCTCCTGTAAGAAACCTCCAGGCGATCTTAGTTCCTAGGGTCGAATTCATTATTCTAGGGGTTAGAATGGATAGGCCTCCATTTTTGTAGTGGACAGTGACTTGGTTCCAATTGACAAGGCTGAATTTTTTTGTTTCAGATTTGCCTCCCTACCATAAGAAGCCTCTAATAATGATTTCGATTTGTTTATGAATGCTTGCAGGCGCTGGTATTAGAGCAAACTGATATAGGGGCAGCGCTGAAAGGATTGATTTGATAAGAGTGACTCTTCCCGCTTGGTTTAACCATATCATCCCCCAAGCTTGGATTTTTCTTTTCATTTTTTCGGCATACTTATTCCAGATCTCCGTGTTTAAATTTTTCTTGGTGATAGGCAGCCTGAGATATTGACAGTGGCTCCAATTTGTTTGGAAAGGGGAATTTCCAGAATTTGTGACACTCCTTGAAGAGTTCTTGGAGGGGTGTTTCAGCCATATAAACAACTTTTGTCGTTATTAATCAGCCCTCCCGAGACATCCATGAAATTGTCCAAAACAGATTTAAATCTTCTTGCCACTATACAGGATGCTCCCCCCATGAGAAGGGTGTCATCTACAAACAAGGAATGATTGATGTTTTTGGTGCCCCTGCTTATAGTCAGGCCAGTGAAGGAGGAGTTTCTACGGCTATGCTCCAGCTTTCTACTTGATGATTCAGCCATTAGAATGTAGAGGAAAGGAGACAAGGGGCAGCCTTGTCTGAGCCCTCTTGAGCTCTGAAAATACTCACATGGTCTACCATTTACAAGAGGGGCAATCCATGGGCCATTGGTGCAGGCCTTGATAGTTTCTATAAATTCATCATAGAAGCCAAATCTATTGAGGACAGCAAAGAGATAGGACAGGTTGACTCTACCAAAAGCATTAGCCATGTCCATTTTTAAGATGAAGCCTTGTTCATTGCGGGAAAAGCTTGAGTGGAGGGCCTCTTGGACAAGAATGATGTTGTCAACAATTTAACGGTTTGGGACGAAGCCTCCTTGGTTTTCAGAGATAAGGGAGTGAAGGAGAGGTTTAAGTCAACTTAAGATTTTAGAGATGATTTTGTAGGAAGCATTGCAAAGGGAGATGGGACGAAATCTATTAAGAGAAGAGGGGCGGGGGTCTTTTGGAATAAGAGCAAGAAAGGTGGAATTTGTGAATCCTCCCACCTTTTTCTTTTTGATGACATATCTTATCATTTTTAACAAGTCCTTCTTTATTACATGCCAGAAGGTACAGTAAAAAGAGATGGGGAAGCCATCCAGGCCCAATGCCTTTTCTGGATGTAGGTCCCATACAGCTGTCATGACTTCTTTTTCTGAAACTTCTCTAGAGAGTTCTTTGTTTGCTTCCTCATCAATTATTTTAAGGATGTGCATTAGAAATTCCTCTGGCTTTGCACGATTGTCCACAGCTGTTAGGAGAGTTTTGAAATGCCGGAAAACTTCTTTCTTGATATCTTCTTGTCCCTTTATCTCAGACCCTCATTCTCCCATAAATTTTTCTATATTATTTTTTATCATTCTAGTTTTGGCTTAATTGTGGAAGAAGGCAGTATTTTTGTCCCCTGCTTGGATCCATAGCTATCTAGACTTCAACCTCCAGGTTTCTTCCTCTTGCCTGTTACTCCTATTTATTTTCCAATGTATCTCTTTTTCCTTAATCTAATTTTTTGTTATGTTGTCCATGTTTTCCATTTTCTCTTGTATTTTTGCTAACTCTTGTTGCAACTCTTCTTTTTCTTTCTACGGTTCCTTATAGCTTGTCTTTGCCCAGTCTTTTAGTCTTGCTTTGATGCTCTTTAGTTTTGATTCCCATATGAAGCTGGGTGATCCATTAATTTTCAGTTTCCACATTTTTACAACTTCTTGCTTGACCTCTTCATGGCTACTCCACAACTGGTTATATTTGAAGGGAAGAGGCCCAAAGTTTTTAGTTGAACCAAGCTCAATGGAGACCGGTTTTTGGTCTGAGGCTGCTGATGGGATGATCTTGGAAGAGACTTTACTATAGCTGGCCACCATGTTGTCCCTAATGAGGATTATGTCCAACCTTTCTTTGATGTTGGCCTTCCCCAATCTCTTGTTGTCCCAAGTATATTTCCCATTTTTGGGAGGAATGTCCAAAAGGTTACACTGCTCTATGATTCCTTCAAGGGCTTCCCTGGATGGATCTGGCTGAAAGAGGCCACCTCTTTTTTTCTCTGGTTTAAGAACTAGATTTAAGTCTCCTCCAAGGATTAGACTCTCTTCTTGATCTGTCATTGTTGTTTCTTTTAATGTTTTCCAACAGCTTTCTTTATCTCTATAGTGATTTGGGGAATAGATGTTGTATAAGTTGATTTGCTCTTCCAAGGTTGTACTTTTCAAATCTGTTTTAATCCAATGAGCTTCCATTTTTGAATTCTGCATTTTCCATTTTCCTTTTTGCCAAAGAGTGCAAATCCCCTCGGATGCACCATTGGCTGAAATAGCTTTTCCTTCATAGTTTTTTTTTTGTTGTGATACTATCTATCTCTTGACTGCTGATTTTTGTCTCTTGGATTAGGAGGATGTCTGGTTTTTCCTTGTTGATGAGGTCTTTGATGATATTTAGTTTTGAGGGATGACCCAATCCCCTGCAATTCCAAGAGACTATTATCATTATTTATTGGGAATTGAGGATGAGGGGCCTTTCCCTCTGTGAACCTGTTGAATTTTTTCCTTGCTCTTGTTGCCTTTCTCAAGGTAGCTCTCCATTGGTTGTTGTGTTCCTAAGGTGAGATCCTTCTCAGTTGCCTCGTCTCTTAATTCTTTATTTGACTCTCTCTCTGCTTTCTTGGAATGATTGACATATATTAAGGATTCCTTGGATTGATTTCTTATAAGAATCCGATCAGAGGAGGGAGGAGGGGCGGTGGCCTCCAAGAGGGGAGGGGAGCTCAGGGGAGGAGAGGAGAGTTCAAAGGTATTCTGGGGAATGAAGGGGAAGGAGAGGGACAGGTTGGGGGGATCGGATGAAATGTAGAGAGGCTCAAAAAAGTTGGAGCCCAAGATGGGGGAGGATTCGGGGAAGGAGGAAGGTTGAACATAAGATCTATTGGAATTTTTAGCATATTTTTGGAACTTTAAATTTTCTTTGATTTTTTTTTTTTTAAATATCATGTCGATTTAGAAAAATGGTCATTTTTTTAGCACTTTAAATCTTTTTATTTAACAAGAATGAACATTTGTTTTAAAATATTAATGATTTTCATGCTAATTTTGAAAATTGTTGATGCAACATCAATCCTTTTTGTTTAGAGTGGTGATTTTTATCTTGGTAATAAGACATAAAAATAAAATAAAAAAACATGACAAAAAAAACAAATATAAAAAAACATAAAGAAAATAATTTTATATTTGATTTTTTTTATAAAAAAAATCAGAAAATATAAAAATCACCACCGCCCTCGGTCAATTCCGGGAATCACTGCCACCCTAGGTCAATTCCAGGAATCACCGACACCCTAGGTCGATTCCGTGAATCACAATCGCCTTGGGTCGATTCTGAGAATCGCCGCCGCCACCCTGGGGGCCCGAGGCTCGGCCAACGAGCGGCAGAGAGCTAGCAGCTCTCCGCCACCAACTGGCTGAGCCCCGCGGCCCCCAGGGCATCGGCGGTGATTTTTTTTTTTATTAATTTTTTTTTAATTTAATTTTTATTTTTTATTTTTTTTAATTATATTTTATATTTTTTAATTTATTTGTTTTTTTTAATTGTATTTTTTATTTTACTTTTTTTATTTAAAAAAAATGAATTTTGCTATTTTTTTAATTTAAAAATGTATTTTTCATTAGATTTATATGTATTTTTTTTAAGTATTATTTAATTTTTCTTTTCAAATTTTAATTTTTTTTTTTTATTTAAAGTTTATTATTTTAAAATTTTTAATTTTATTTCCTTTTTAAGTTTAAAATTTTTTTTATTTAAATTTCTAAATTTAAGTTATTTTTTAATTTAATATTTTTTTTATTTTAATTATTTTATTTTATCATTTTTTTTAATTATGTGGTTTTTTTATTATTATTATTTTTTTACAACTTAAAATATATATATATATATTTGGGTTAATTTTAATTTTTTTTCTTTACATCGTGTGTGTGTGTTTTTTTTAATTTTCTTTTGAAATTTTTTGTGGTTTTTTTTTTACAAGTCATATTTTATCTTTAATATCATGCCTAAAAATCGTTGGAATTTTATTTTCATAAAAGTGATATTTTATCTTGATATTTTCAAGGCTTTTCACACAAACGATAATAGATTATCTTTAATACCATGTGTAAAAATTGTTGCAATTTTAAGACTTTGATATTTTATCTTTAATGTCATGTTTATCATTGAAATTTTAAGGTTTTTAGAGTCATGATATTTTATCTTTAATGTCATTATTAAAAATTGTTGACATTTTACCCCAAAAAGAAAAAGACGTTATTCCAACATTAACACGTTTTGTTTTCAAAGTGTTTTTTGCACACAAAAAATTGACAACGTTATTTCAGCAACAACACTTTTCGTTTTTAGGCTACTTTTTGTGCACAAAAAAATGGCGGCGTTATTCCAGCATCAACACTTTTTGTTTGCAAGTTGTTTTTTGCACACCAAAAATCGGAGTCGTCTATGGACGCAACAGAATAGCCCGGACGACAGTTTTTTGCCGAAATCCGGTAAAAAAAAATCAAAAAATCAAGTAGTTGGAGTGTTTGAATTGCATTTTTTTATGATGGAAATGGATTCAGCACCATCAAAAACCCTTAGGGTGTTGAGAATTTGGTAAGGCAAGAGTTAATGAAAATTCTCATATATGATAGTTGTTTGAGTTACTTCTTTACTTATCATTTTTGTTCATTATTATGATTATGTTTAAAACATCAAACAACCATCAAAAACAATGGCATCAGTGACACAATAGTTAGGCTTGGTATACATCATATATCAGATAGTCCCGATATTCTTAAAACTTCACTGTGTTGACCGCACGGTGTTGACCGCACTATATATTATTCGCATTGTATGTTTGTGTATTATCCACACTGTGTGATGTTGTATGATCCGCACTGTGTGATGCAGAGATCCCTGTTAAACATTGGTATAACTGCATTATATTCCAGGTGTGACCGCATTATAATGTTGTTGTGTTACTTCAGAGATCCGCAATGTTACACTATATCATTTCAAATTGAATCCGCATTGTTTTCTTTCTTAAAAACAATCTGCAAACTGTCTTAAACTTTTTGGTAATTTCAGAGGAATCCGCACTCACTCTGTATATAGATTCATTGTCTCTGTTGTGTTAGATCCGTAAGTACTTCCTGCAATGGTGGCTCAGACTTATCCGCAATTTATAGAGGAAACCGCATTCAATTTTGTGTGTTGTCCACTTGGCTTATCCATCGAAATGATGCGCAGACTGGGCTTATATATAGTGGGTTGTTTTCACCTTCTAGGCCGACCATCAAATATGGTTTAGGCCGACTTCATCATATGTAGGCCGATTTCAACAGTGTAGCAGATTGTCTTCACTTGATTACAACATTAAATGAGGGTTGTCAAGGTCTTTGGAGTACAAACTGAATCCTTCATGAGTATGACACCTAATTGTATTTATTCCTAGAAGACATAAACCTAATATACATCAAAAAGAAGTCTATCTACATAATAAAATCTTGCTCATGAAACCCATGAGGCAAGTATACCAAAAATACATTTTATTATCATTGACATCTTCTATCCATAAATACATAATTACATAGCCAACATGAAGACCAACCTAGTTACACTTTTCAACACTCCCTCTTAACTAGGGAGGTATTCAGATAGGTACATGGTCACTTTCAAACTGAAGAATCTCATAAGAAGAATCGGATTGGTAATCGCATCTGTATAGCATCATATCAACTAGCATTGTCCTAGTGCAAGGCCTTTACTAACAGCCCCATCTCTCAACGAGACAATGGGCTACAATGCTGGAGAGACACATGACTTATAGACACCTTCTTCATTGTCTCTCCAAGGTACATACTCCTCCCGGGTGTTCCCAAAGTATGACCTTCTTGGACTATTCTTCTCTTGGGTAGCTAGCCCTCAAACAATATCGGTCCCCAACTACTCTTATCTTGAATACCCTAACACATTCTCAAAGAGTCTCGAATGCCAGATGATTACCCAACCCTCCATTCTGTCTTCCCAAGACCAGAATGATGTGTCCATCTCTCCCTCTCAACCAGGGAGGAACTATTCCATAAGGGAATGTACTCATTCCTATACAAGGAATGTACCTAATCTCATTCTTAGGAATTACCAAGCTTCTTCCAAGAAAGAAACTTATCATCAGGCTCCCTCTTAACCAAGGACCTCCAGTAGCAATGGTGAGACACCCAGCTGCTCATGAAGAATTCCTGTCCAAGATGTCATGGATTTCGATATTGAGGAATCTCCAACTTTTAGCTTCATAGGGCACAGATCATCCATCACTTTCATCCTAAGTCATGTCAACTATTAGAAAGTGATTCATCAGATTTCCTTATCTGGTCCATTGTTATGCCATGCTGCTTTCCTTCGAATCATTTCCGAGGATCATACGTCCTTTCTCATGATTAGCAGCCCTGCACAAGTTCTTCCAGATAAACATATTCATATGAACTTTTAGAACAAAATTTACCTTAGTGATGATCTTTCACCATGACATCTTCTTGTAGGCATCGGCATCCTTCATACAGATTGACACATCTCCTAATGATATGCTTTTTGCTAAAGGTCTTCTTCTTTACCAGACTTTTGTTAGAGTCTACATATCTTTCCAGGAGATCTCTTAGTCACATCTTTTTGGCTTCCGGATAGTAACTACCTCTTGACATGGTTGCATTTCATGATCTATTCCTCTTTGCACATTCTTTATTCCCAGGAACTTATAACCTTTCTAGTTTCTTGTTCATATACAACCACCTCATATTCCATGAGGACATATTATGTTGAGTTCATATGTCCGTGTATTGAGAGACGCTCCTCCATAGATCATACTTCTAAATATAGAAGTTCATTACCTACAATAATATGACATGACTTTACAGCATCCAATGTTTAGCATGTAAATATATACATACCTCATACCCTTTTTCCCTTGAGTCATCCTGTAGCAATGAAGAGCTTCATTCTCTTGGTATGTTCCATCAATATCCCAGAAAAATATGTTTCCATGATGACCCTTGCTCTTGATGACTGCTTTCCATTAGTAATTTTATCAGAGAGGTTTTTCCTGGAGCTAATTCATCAAGAGCTCCTTCCATACTTTCATCAGGGTGCTACACTGCTTTCTATCATATAACCAACAAAAATTACTTCAAGAAGATGATCTCAATCGTAGTGTAGATCCACTGCCTCTTCTTTCTTTAGATTTTCTTTGAATCAGGTTCTCTCTTCTTCTTCTTTTTCTTCAAATGATTGAGTTCTGCAAAACTATTACCTTTCAACCTGTCTTCTTCCATAGAAACCCTAGATTGATGAGTGAGGTAACTTACTTATCCATGATTTTGTTACCCTCATGATCATATGAGTTCTTGTTTCTTATACTTCCATGATGTCACTTTGCATCAAATCTTAAGTAGGATCTAGGAGCCATAAAGAGACTTATTATGACCACTTACTCCCTCTTTCCATCCACTCCTTCCATCCTTTCTGGTGCATGAACTTTCTTGTATTGTTCATAAATCTTCTTTCAGCTTCTTTTGTGTCTCCAATATTGTTCATGTGAGAGAACCTTAAGAGTTCCTTTCCATGAATTCAAAGGAGACCCTTTATCTATGACTTCAGTGATCTATGAGGACCATGACTATCCTCCTTGTTTTATGCAAGGATCTTCGGTAATACAACCACCTCATATATCTCCTTGCAAATCGAAGTCATTTAACCAGAATTAAAATGAAAATGAAAGATACGTACTTGGCAAATGAAGAGGAGATATACACCTTGTTCTTCTTTGAATGATCTTCTTCTTAGGCTGTTCCAGACTTGAGATCACTTGCCATCCATTCATGTAGCTGATCTTTCAGACTGTATTCTTCCAAGGCGAATTATGATAGTTTCATAGCTCTATTACTATGGTAGCACTAATGACCGGAGTCTTTATCCCTTCCCATCTATATTACGCACTGTGTAATTCACACTATGACAACCGCACTATGAAACTTCAGATTTCAACGCATTCCATCAGGTGATACGTCTATGTCCCTTCTACACATCAATCATAGACTTGATCTCGCTTTTATTGCAGGTGTATATCATCGGGTTTATCTCAAAATTGTTCCTATTCTCTTCTTAGTATATAACCATGTTCCTTGTCCTGCAATTCGTTGTCTTTTATCACATAAACCACATTGAAAAACTTAGAGAATGTCAAGGTTCTGTCCACCTTTTGCTGCACAGTATATGGGTAATATATAGTTGACCCTGACTGCTATTTGTTGAAAATTTCACTTGTAATCACTTGTAGTTTGCTCACTGATATTTTTATAGACCTGAAACTGTGTTATCCGAGTTTTGCTTCCTTTTTCAAACTTATATATCATCGAGAATCTCAGATTGAGTTTGAACTGTGGAGATGTATGTATGCCGAGACTGTGTTTTGGATGACTGTGTAATATTTGTGTTATAAGCACTGCAATGTAATCAAGTTGAGATTGTAACCTCCAAACTAAAGTGGATTTGTATCACTGATAGCCCTTTGTTGTAACCAAAGCTCTGATACCATGTTGAGAATTCGGTAGGGCAAGAGTTAATGAAAAATTCTCATACATGATAGTTGTTTGAGTTACTTCTTTACTTATCATCTTCGTTCATTATTATAATTACGTTTAAAACATCAAACAACCATAAAAAACAATAGCATAAATGACACAATAGTTAGGTTTGGTATACATCATATATCAAATAGTCCTGATATTCTTAAAACTTCACGAAGAACAATCTTTCTAAAATCCGCACTGAACTCCCTTAGGTTATCCGCAAACTGTCACTGTGTTGACCGCACCGTGTTGATCGCACTGTATGTTTGTGTATTATCCGCATTGTGTGATGTTGTATGGTCCGCATTGTGTGATGCAAAGATCCCCGTTCAACATTGGTATAACTACATTATATTCCAGGTGTGACCGCATTATAATGTTGTTGTGTTACTTCAGAGATCCGCAATGTTACACTATATCATTTCAGATTGAATCCGCATTGTTTTATTTCTTAAAAACAATCCACAAACTATCTTAAACTTTTCGGTAATTTCAAAGGAATCCGCACTCACTTAGTATATAGATTCGTTGTCTCTGTTGTGGTAGATCCATAAGTACTTCCTGCAATGGTGGCTCATACTTATCCGCGATTTATAGAGGAAACCGCATTCAATTTTGTGTGTTGTCCACTTGGCTTATCCATCGAAATGATCCACAGACTAGGCTTATATATAGTGGGTTGTTTTCACCTATTAGGCCGACCACCAAATATGGTTTAGGCCTACTTCATCATATATAGGCCGACATGACTTGTAGTTACTTTCCAAGCAATGTTACTTCAGCAGTGTAGCAGATTGTCTTCACTTGATTCCAACATTATATGAGGGCTATCAAGGTCTTTGGAGTACAAACTGAATCCTTCATGAGTATGACACCTAATCGTATTTATTCCTAGAAGACATAAACCTAATAGACATCAAAAAGAAGTCTATCTACATAATAAAATCTTGCTCATGAAACCCATGAGGCAAGTATACCAAAAATACATTTTATTATCATTGACATCTATCCATAAATACATAATTACATAGCCAACATGAAGACCGACCTAGTTACACTTTTCAACATAGGGCACCCAAAATACTGAAGTTTAACGACTATAACCCAAATTTTCAAAAATCTTTGTCAAAATTTTTCATAAATTACTGGAATTTCTGGATTATTCTGTGGGTTTTTTAGATTACGGCCAAAAAATTGGCAATGATATTCCACCATCAACACTTTTTGTTTCGAAGGTGTTTTTTCCATCATTTTTTCAAGAAAACATTTGGTTTTTAGCATAATTTAAAAAATGTTGAAATTTGACCCTAAAAAAAAACGCGTTCTGGAAAACACACTTTTTGTTTTTGGGTTGTTTGAGTTTTTTTGGGCTAGAGTTCTTGTTTTGAGGTAATAGTTCCCATTTGATCGGTAACTATGTTGAGAGAGAAATTTCCCGATTGGGAAAGGTTTTGGATTGACTGCATACAGGAAGAGATCTAAAGAGGAACCATAGAAGGGAGATCAATCAGGACTGAGGACAAGGAGAATTTTGCTCTTGTAGGTAAATCCAAGGGCAAGAAGGGCCAAGGAGAGGCCGAGTCTAGCCCAAAGGGCAAGAAGAAGGATCTAAGCAAGATCAAGTGCTTCCATTGCCATGAGTTTGGACACTATGTCACTAAGTGTCCTAAGCAGAAGAAGGAGTCCAGTAAGGATCATGCAGTTGCATCAGCGGAGGTAGATGCATTTTCTGCCCAGTTCGAAAAATATTTCTCAATGAATGCTTTCATGGCAAGCTCAGTAGATAGTAGTATATGGTTTATTGATTCAAGAGCATCCTTCCACATGACTAGGAACAAGAAGAATTTTAGTCACCTGAAGGAGAAGGACATGCAGTTTCAAATTGAGCCAAGAGATGAAGGTCAGTATGCAGCTAGAAGGGTTGGTACTGTTAATTTTCAGAGGGAGTCAAGTAATCCTCTTCATCTCAAAGATGTTCTCTATGTTTCAGGATTGAGGTAGAATCTTGTTTCAATAGCTACCCTTGAGGACAAGGGATATGATATCCTCTTCACCAAAGGTAAAGTGTACCTCCAACACTTAGCTTCTGGATGTAAGGAGCATACAGGTGCAGCGTTGAGCAGCAAGGCAGGGAGTTCTCAGAGTAGAGAAGTGGTGGTTGAGCGAGAGCAGGATAGAGCTCTCAAAATGGAGCCTCAGCCAGTATCCCAGTTTGAGTCTAAGATAATTGGCAGTTGGGTTGACCAGCAGGATGATGAGGAGCATAGCCCAAGGCGAGTGGAGGCAGCCACTCAATCAGAGACTTTCAGTATAGGGAGAGTTCAAGCCAGGTGGGCAGAGGATTTGGTTAAGGGAGATCATAAGAGAGTTAAATCTTCCAGTATCACTTCCAGCCAAAGGAAGAATCTGCAGAGTTACACAGGGTGCATGGCACTTATGACTAAAGTGTTGGACTCACAAAGCAGTGGGAAAGAACAAGTCTTCAAAGCAATTTCCGCAGAAGAAAGAAGGGAAGTCTTCTAGTTCAGAGGGAGCAGCTGCAGCAACGGATAACATGGTAGTGTTGGAGACAAATCCAAGTGGACAAGGTTCTTCTAGAAGCACCTTCCTTGCTAAGGAGTGTTGAAAATAGTATTGATAAAGGTCCTTCTTTGACTTGTGCCTTAGTCAAAGAGACCAAGCAGCAATTTTCGTTAGCATGCATGAGTTCCTAAAAGTTAGGGCGAGTTCCTAAAATTTAGGACAAATTCCTAAAAATTAGGACAAATTCCTAAAATATAGGACGAATTCCTATAAGTTAGGACATTTCATGAAGCAGTTCGACAAATGTGCTGGAGTGGGAGGCTCTTTTGTTATCTCCTAGTGCAAGTTATCTTTGGAAAAAGACAAGCAATTCTCAAGTTCTAAATGTGGGCAGGACGAGTTATATGACTCAGTTAGACTCAGTTAACTCAATCAATCACCAGTTTGATTTAATAATAACTTGCAAGATGTAACCTATTTGAAAAACTTATAAGTAGGACCAAGGCACAGAATTATTCAATTGTCTTGTGAACATGAGTTGGTGAGACAAGGCAATAAAGAGAACGAGTTTGTGCATGAGCTGGTGGGTGGGAAGGGCAGTGTTGGAGAGGTAAATCCCCTCTGCGGACAGAGGCGATCCCTACTAGCCCAAATCAGGTCTAGCAACAATCGAGTCACGCTAAGATGCAGGTTCCTAGTTACAAAAAACCAAGATACGACACGAGGCCTACCTTAAGTCCCACGCTACTGTTGCTTGCAAAAAATATGGTGCTTCCGTCCTTTGCTTTGGCAGATCACAATTCTCCTGCTCAGCACGTTCGAACACCTGCACGTACACGAAGAAACAACACATAACGTAAAACCTAAAACATGTAACTATATATCAGTCAGAGAAGATATAATTCATAACATAAGACATGAACATATGAATGGAACCATAATCAAAGCCGCTTATTATTAATAACAACGAAAGAAAGATACAACCTGAGCTCTGATGCTGGATCTTCCTTCGGCAGGTCGACAGCGGAGCACGTCTCAATGAAGCTCGTCGGGAATAGGACAAAGCTCTCTCTCTTCGGCTTGGCTCTCAGAGGCTATCTGACGATAGTCTCCTTGCTACTGATTCAACTCTTAGTTCTATGACCATTAAGGCTACTAGCTTGCTAAGGGAAAATGGCAAGCTTATATAGATGGTGGAAGGGGAATTGGGATCCCTACAATTGTGGGATTGGCCCTATCCTCAAGGAAGCTTCCATGATAGGTGGAAAACCACCTTCCATACATGGAGATCCAGAGCCAAACCTCCCAACTCATTTTAGAGACTCGTTCAGGAGTTGGTTGGAATCAAACTTCCGCCATTTATTTTTAAAAAACAATCCTTATTAAGCTTGGCGCGAGTAACACACTGGGACAGAGCGCCAGTTGGCGCGCCCTCTTTGGTGGATTTCCCCCATTAGCGCAAGCACTGAACTAGTTGGTCGCGCCAAAGCCAAAAGGTCTATTTTTAGGGTTTTTTACAGGAAAATGTCTTCAAAGGAATGATTGTCCTTGTCAAGGGGGATGCCATGAAAGTGGTTTCAGGTCACGTCACTGCTCACAGGTCACAAAAAAGGCCCTCCAATGTGCGGGACGGAGGATTGCAGGGACAGTGACAAATTACTGTGTAACAGGCAGGTTGATAGAGGAGAATTCCTTGAGGAATGCGCTAGAATTTAGGAGTCATTCCAAAATAATGACTCTCTATTGCGCTAGGATTTAGGAGAAATCAGCGCACGGAAATAAGAGCTCAGCCGGGCAAGGAAAGGAAGAAGCAGGATCAGCATTCTTGCAAGGTGTTTCAAGCTAAGGACTAGCACAGAGAATAAGTTGTTTTATCTATTGAAACAGGACTGTGTTGTAAGAGATCGATTGCTCTAAATTTCTATCAATAAAATTCTCAATCAAGTAGAGGGATTTCCCAATTGGGTTCCTTAGAAAAATTGTGTTTCTTTATATTATGTGACTGTGTTTATTTCTGTTCCTATTCCGCTGCAAATTAAGTAGAGAAAATTATGTGTATTGGGTTACAAGTTAGTTTTAGATTTGTTCATTCAAGCAAATCAGAATTTTCGTGGATTTTCTAAACTGAAAAACAAGCATAAGCACTCAATTGCACAATGAAAAACATACTTTTGGGTCAAATTGCCCACCTTCTAGCATATGCTCTCAACAGATGAGCATGAAAACATACAACTGATGCAAGAAGCGGAGATAAAGTGGCATTTCACATCGGCTATAAGGTGGCTCTCAGAGGCTGCTGGCTGTCGGCTGGAAGAAGATGAATACGAGAAAAGATCTAGTGTTACCCACTTTTGGTGGGCAACAGGCCTTCCCTGCAAATGTGAAAGCACATCGTCCAAAATCGATTGCAAATCGAAGGGTACCATCTCAAGCTCTAGTCTTCCTGACTCAATCTTGGTCCGATCAAGGACTTCATTAATTAATGTTATCAGGGACTTCCCATTTGTTTGAGCAATTCGCGCATAATCTTCTTTGAGCAATTCGAGCATAGGTCAACTAGCAAATCAGTTGAATCAAACTTTGACTCATTTTTTCACTTGGCATTAACATTTTCTTGCTTCTGCAATTCATGTCAAACTATGCCCTCTTTTTTTTAAGGCACTACAGAACTAAATTCAAGAGTAAATGTCTGATTTGAGAGTCGAGACATTCATCACATATGGGCATAACAAGTGAAAAGGCGGCATAACAAAATACATTAATCAGATTTATGTTCTATGTTCCTCATCAAACAGATTTCTGAACATCACTGTTCTATCCAGTAAATGCCCTTTGCTTCCATGTGTATGTTCAATCGAGCTTGAAAGTGAGTGGCTTGAAAGTGAGTGGCTTGTGAGGGTGAGCACTCAATCTGCTGAGTTGAATGGCCGAGCAAGCTAGCCAAACCAGTGAATAAATACTCATGACATCATCCTTTTTCTTGGCACCATCAAATGCTAATTCTTGATAATAACCATCATCAAATGTTTGCTCTAATCCACTGGCTCCTGTAACAACCTCTAGAACTAACTCATCATCCCTGACTTCATAGTCCTATGGCCCTTGAATGTCTGGCTGTGCACATTAAAGGCTCCACCCAAGTATCCCAGTGTTTGTGGTGTTTCTCATGTGCTATACAGTTCTCCAATGCCGCGACCACAAGTATCAGAGTACTGCAAATCGAGGATGGACCATATAAATCTGGGTTGTGGACAGTCCTCCCTGACAAGGTGTCTTTGTATGGAAGAAGAGAAACCTGAATCTTCTCCACAACATTAGAGCTATCCACAAGGCTGGTAAGGTGCAACACTAGGATATCCCTGTCAGCCACTAGACTGATTGTTATCTCGACTTCCACCAAAATCAGGGTTTGAAAAAGGATAGGTTTCTAAGGATTTACACATTTGAGGCTGAGCAAGAAACTAGGCCAAACTAGCCAAAACTGTGCTACTTGATTGAAACTGGATTGAAGGGCCATTCCAAGTATGGCTCTCTGGGATGAAATCTTCTTGTCTAACTGCTGGGCATAGTTTCTTAGAGAATTCAGACATCTTCTTTGCTGTCGAGATTTGCAAAACTTTGCTTCAAATGGGCACCCATGAATCCTTGAATATCCTTCTCACTTCAAAGAAGAAACCCATGGTTTCCACAATCTGATAAAGCTTACACTCCGACCCAACTAGTATTTTATTCCAATTAGATGCTTGATATGATTGGAAACCATTTACATACAGCCATTAGGATATTTTCAATCGATCAATATCATCTCTCAGAGCCAGAAGTACCATTGACCTTCCTTTTCCGAATTTGTTCCAAAAGTGATGAGAAAATTGCCCTGAGTTCTCAGTGGCTATACAAAACACTTAGGATAAGTGCATTGTAGTACCTGGGCCTTCCTTTTGTCGGATATTAATCTGTGGGATTATAAGAAAAGGAACCACTGGGAGCATTCTTCACACCATCCATGAGAGATGCAAAGTCTAAGCCATTAGTCCTTGGAAAATCTTCTTTATTGCACCACCACCAGAGGGCATATTTTCTCAACTAGTTCAGTATTCACAAGTGCGATGAAAACAATAGAAGACAGCAATTTGAAGAAAACAAAGATGAGGCTGACAGTGCCAAACAAAATTGGCTTCATCTAAACCGTGGATACATGTTGTACCTGGAAGTTTTATTTCAAGTAAAACCAAATTTTAAGATGTTCCTGTTCCTCACACTAAGTACTCTTTTCTTGGAAGACTTTGGCTTTGTTAAGGTGATGGTGTGTTCTTAAATTGTATGGTCAGAAGTAACTGGTGTATCCTTCTCATCATCATTCAAACTATCCATTTTCATTCTGCCCTTCTGATCAATTATACCATCAATCCATTTGCCTCTTCAATAAATATGTCTCATCTTCTTTTGGAGCTGAGAGCTGGAACTTGAAGTTCTCATTGTTGGAAACACTGAGAGGGGTGTGAATCAGTATTTCTTTTCAATTGTTAATTTTACCAGTTAGATCACTTATATTTAGAACACAAAATGAACAATGATAGAATAAATACTTTTATTTATTTCTTCTTTACAAAAGTAAAGTACAATAATGATATAGGGCTCCAACCCTAGATGAAGACTCCAATCTTCCAAGCTCCAACCTGTATTGTGCCAAGCACCGACTTGGTCTTTCCAAGGCTCCAACCTTGTCAATTGAGACACCAACCTTTAGGGCTCCAACCCTATCTTTGGTACAGGCTCCGACCTGGTTTCTTGAGGACTCCAATCCTCTAGGGCTTCAACCCTATCTTACAAGGCACCGACCTTGTCTTTTTTAGGCTCCAACCTCTTGGGCTCCAACCCTTGTTTTACTTCGTCAAGATATATTTGGTTATACTTCACAGCTTCCAATGTTTTCTTCAACAAGCCCTATTAATCTTCATTGTAGTATCCACGTATGTCATCATTGACAGCCTTAATCTTATCACATGAAGGTGTCTCCACTATCCTTCATGATACCCAATCAAAAATCTCCAAATCACCTCATGATTATATCATGGCTTCCAATGATCTCTACAAATCTTCAATGTATCTTCAATGAGCAGCCCTAGTTCTACACCTGCTCTAAGCCTCTTCAAGGGCTCCTTCAAAATCTCTATCAAAAGTGCTTCAAATATTATTTTAATGCTTTATTATGATGTCGTCAAGGCAGCACTTGAAGAAGTTTCAATTCAATTCATTTGTACTGCTTCAAACGGACTTCAAAGTATTTCCAAGTGTCCATAAACAGACAGCTACAGGTTTTCAATGAATGCCTCCACAAGGTGCTTCTAATAGCATGTTCTTAGTCTTCACTTCTCCGCATGCTCAATTGAGCTCTTGGCTGTCCAATATAGGTCTCATTTACTGTAGCTGTATCTTCACTGTAGGTATAGAAGTAATGCTTCAATCACAATCTAGATCTGGGAGTATAAATCTAGACTTGGGCCTTCCTCCACTTGTGAGTCCTTCAATCTGACTTATCACAAGAATGATCTTCACTTAACACGAGCCACTAAGAAGAAGATTGGTGTACCAATGAAATGTCCAAGCCACTGACCAACAATCTGATCCAAAATGTTGATAAACAGTCCACTGTAAGAGGTCTGAAACTGCTGCAATTAAAAGAGTCACTGTAATTTTCCACAGTCCGAGTTTCAGGAGTCCACCACAGTCCGAATTTCAGGAGTCCACCACAGTCTGAATTTTAAGCTACTGCAGTCACCAAGACCGAGCTGTGTAATGTACTGCAACTTCGGATCTGAAATGTGCCACCACAGAAATCTGAATCATTGTAGATGAGACCAATCCACTGTAATTACTGCAATTTCGGATCTGAAATGTGCCACCACAGAAATCTGAGCCACTGTGGATGAGACCAAGCCACTGGAATTACTGCAACTTCAGATCTGAAATTTTCAGTCCGGTTTAGTGACCCAAACAGAATATCAAAAGCTCTCTTTTAAGTTCACAAGATGTGAACTAAGTAACTCATGTTTTGTGCTTGATGACCGAACACTTGATGAAGAAATGAACGCCGAAATCTGTATATATATAGAGTTTTTTGCTGAAGAAATGAATAGACACGACTTTTAGGAGGGAGGCCGACATGTGTGCCAAGGTGTAGGTCAGCTAACAATTAATTAAATTTTTTCTTAACTTAAAATATCATTATCTCATCAACCACTGGGAGTTTGGGGGCAAATAAGGGCTCATTAGAACGGGAAAAATGTACTCTACAAGATGGTATAGGACCCATGTTGATAGGATGCCTCCAAGGTGCCCAATTTTATTTTTCTTTGTAACTGTCCTTGAATTTTTATGTGCAGAAAGTGATTAGGACAGCAAGGGCTTCTTCATTGTCATATGTCACCAAGTGTTTTCAGGTGAGATCTCCACATGTTATGTCTTTAATCATTATATGTCATCAAGTGATCTCCAATTCCTTCATTGTCCATGTCATCAAGATAGTGCAGTGATATATCATTAACCATATGCAGCATTCATCAATTTGTCAAGGGCTAGATCATCACAAGGAGAACTTCTTCATCAAGAATCACTATGAACATCAATAAGGACTCCTTAATCAAGATAAGGACATCATCATGATTTCTAAGGCTTCTTCATTAAGAGCAAGGATAAATGAGGTTATGGTGTCTTCATGGTTAGTTCAAGAACATCTAGGAAAAGACTTCTTCATTAGTGGCTTGACATCACAATGGCATCATTAATAGCTGGACACCTTCATTAATGGCATCCTTATCAAACAAGAGGGACTTGTCATTGTGAATAAGAACATCATCAAAATATACATGAGATTATAATATCACAAGAATATTTGCAATCCCAATAATGCCATATTGATATTAATGACTACCCTGACCAACCCCCATAATACCAACACCGCTTGCAGCAGAGTGATATAGAGATGTCAATCCTCATAGGGAAGTAGAAAGCTGAATAAGGATATTTATTTTTTCTATGTGCTATCCCTTCTTTCAACTTACATTGACAAAGAGATGCCTAAATGGGCTCAGTTCAGCCAGCAATTTCCAACACAATTTGACATAACCATGGTCATGGTCCTTTAAGGCTAAATTCGACAATTCAAACACCTGCATTGAAATTGATATTCAAAGACGAGAATGAGTTCCATCTTCCATATAAATCCAAGCACGAAAGATGAAATATCGAAAGATAACACACTAAACCTAGGCAGACAGAAGAACCTATCATGACCATGGTTCATTCATGAATTGCAATAGGTGATGATTAGAACATTTCAAGGAGTTGGTCTAAGTAATACAATAGAAACATCCGTGAAAACTTGTAAAAGCAAGGGGGGCCCCGAAATTTTAAATCTACCAAGTGAAAATTTTGGGGATTGTTGTAGCCGCTACAACATGTGGGTGGCCACCAATATCCACCTAGATCCAGTGTTAGCACCTCAAGAATGGATCAGTCCATTGTCTTATTTCTCTGTGCATAATCACTATATAAAACAGAAACACATTGAAATTTTGTTGTTTGTAAGTTGAAATCTTTGTGACCACGGGGCTGAATATGTCTTTAAGCACCTACATGATAGCAATGATTTCCAGTGAACCTGGAAACAGAAAGAGATTGCAGCAAGATGTGTCAATTTATTCCGGCAATGGGCTGATATAATTAATGTCCAGATGTGAAAACTCTAACAAATCTGCAATTTTTTCTTTGCTTACTTCTATTTTCAGATCTGCAATCTTGCCCACTGTTTGAACCAGATCGCTGTCATCCGAATTCTGCACTATGAATTTTTGTTGTCCAGCTGACCATCATCCTGCACCCTTCATATACCAACACTTTCATATAGATAGCTTCATCCTCTTTTATACAAGAACCGCTTCCATTCTCTTGCATAGGTACAGAACCCTCCTCAATGAGCTTTTTCCAGTTACAAAATATTCTCATATTTTGCACAATGGGAAGCCAGTCCCCATCATCATAACCCCAATGTGCAAAAAATGCCTCTAAAAATTCTACAAAAGACATGAAAGTACTTTTGCCAAGGCTCTTGAACCAGTCCCTTGCACATCCCTCCAAGCCAAGGGCAAAAAATTTCATCATGATGTGCAAAAAATGCCTCTAAAAATTCTACAAAAGACATGTAAGTACTTTTGCCAAGGCTCTTGAACCAGTCCCTTGCACATCCCTCCAAGCCAAGGGCATAAAATTTCATCATAATGCCTTGAACCTATAAAATTGTGAAGGAAACGACCATTTTTTGGGTTGCCCCATACCTCCTCTACCTTCTATTGATTATTTTCTATGTAACTTCACACGATTAGAGCTATCTCTAGGCAAAGGCACTTCTTCGTTTAACTAATGCTGAAAGCTACTAATAAATCAAGTCCGAGGGGAGGGCCTAGTCATTGAAAACAGGGCGCTGTTATAGGCTTGTAGCTACACCAGGAGATCCTTGCAGTTAGCTGAAGTCAGGCCGGGCAATTAGTTGAAGTCAGGACAGGCAGTTGTACAGTGTAAGCAACATCCAAAAAGTATAAATAAATCTAAACTAATAAAAAGTAAAGTGGCTGTAATAAGCCACCTCAATAAAATTTAGAAATCTAAATCAAAACTAACAATCCAGTTTCTCCAATAAAGATTGATGGCCATATCCATGACACATCGAGAACAGGGGTGTACCAAATAGGTTTAAGCCGGATCCAAGATTCACCATTTTAAAAAATTAGCCAATTCATAGATAATAAAAATTTGTCTATATTGGTTTGGGTTTAAGTAGGATGGTTGGGAGGAGTAATTGTGATGCTTCCTATTCAAGTTCAATTCTGGCAAATCACATCATTATATTGTTGTGATATTGTGGTTTGGGTTTAAGTAGGATGGTTGGGAGGAGTAATTGTGATGCTTCCCATTCAAGTTCAATTCTGGCAAATATTATGAAATCACATCATAATATTGTTGTGATATTGAAATATTACTGTAATGGCTTCGAGCTTTGTTGTTAAATAACTTGATCCAGAAGAACGTTTTATACCTTTACCTATGATGTCAATGGAAGATGGAATGCTTTGTTACATGAAAAAAAATCTGCCTATGTCGAGAAATTGATCCAGCAATTTGTAAGAAGTTAAGCAATTTGTAAGAAGTGCGGGAGACAAGCAAACAAACAGTGAATTGATGCAGATTGCAGCAAATAAATGCACCCTTTAAACCCTGGTGCTACTCTGAAACATAGAAGTAAGGATCTAAAAATTTCAGAGAGCATACCAAATAAATCATGCTTTTAACAGCATCAGCCAACCATTAAATTTGCCCGTTGCAACCACCGATCACAACCGACGGGAAACGGTAAAATGCAGACTAAAGCAAATCAATGCACTCTTTAAACTCTGGCGATATTCTGAAACACAAAAGGAAGGACCTAGAAGTTCTAGATGAGGGTATACCAAAGAAAACATGTTTTAAACAATATCGATCAACTGTAAAATTTGCCTGTTGCAACCAGCGAATCACGAGGGAAACAGTAAAAGTAAAAATAAACAGTAGCCACCCACTAGCGACATACTATCAGAAATCGTTTGTAAAGCCTTGCGGACCAATCCCAGTGCATGTAATCCAATGAATGCTTAGTATTCAACCTGTCCAAATGCAAAATGTTTATCAGTAAAAATCTGAAACATTTTTGGGTTCTGTATTTTCAAGATGACAACATTCATAGAAGCCCCCATAAATAATTTCAGCTCTGCAACAGATATGAAGAAGATATCGACAACCCACAAACGCCCACACAACCTTGCAAAAACCTAAAGTGACCTAAACCAAACACCCCAGTGCCTTTTAGCGTCAAGCCTTGGTCATTACCCAGCATAAAAAGAATACAAGCATGCGATGGGAAGCTTATAATGGCTGGCCCGCTGCTTTCAGGGGCTTATTCGACAAGCCCAAAAATCCACTCAGAACAAATGTCCGATATGCATTTGGGATGTTTCAATCTGAAACCACCTAGAATACTAGTAAATCAGATGACCGAGATGCAATCAGACGCAGAATTAAAAGAACAAAATGGATATGGAGACCAGCTAACTCCGTGCCTAGAATTTGTGAAACCAATGTATCTATTCAAATTTGTGAACGTCGCAAAAGCAAATCTCTGGGGTGTGAAGTAGAGCGTTTGCTTTGCTTTTTTAATTTGAACCGTGTTTCAACTAGTTTGAAATTTAATTCATGTTCCTGGAGAAGCGTAATGATTGCAGCTCAATTTATATATTTGGCTACGTTCATTGTTAGCCGTCCGTGGTCTACCTGTCAGCCGTTTTGGAGCTTTCCTGGCCATATTTTCAGTTTCAGATGGGTAAATTTCTTGTGGGTTTTTCATAGTGCAGATATTTTCCAAAACACATTTTGAATTAAAAAATAAAAAATTAGCAAAAAAAAATATTATTTAGCCAAATTTATTTTATCAATGGTGGGAAAATCTATCATATTTTAGTTGTCAAACAAGTAGCTAGGATAACTATTGCTATCCTCGAATGCATACTACTCATCACGGTTATTTAAGGAAAACCAAATCACTTAGAAAAAATATATTTCCCCAAATCTATTTTATACGGTGGGAAAACTTATCATAATTCAATTGTCAAACTAGCAGCGAGGACAGCGATCTCTGGCTGCTATCAACGAATGCAGGTGACTCATCACTTTAATTCAAGGAAAATCACGTCACCCGCAATAACTTTTTAGTGGCCTTTAGGAGGTAGGCTTTCACTCTTACCAATGCCCTGCTATCAGCGAATGCAGGGGACTCATCACTTTTATTCAAGGAAAACCACGCCGCCCGTAATAACCTTTTAGTGGCCCGTAAGAGGTAGGTTTTCACTCTTGCCAATGCCTTTGGGTCTTGGGTCATATGTTTCCTTACGTCCCACAAAGACAATGTCTCTAGGTCTTAGATCTTTAACATGTTTCCTTATGTTCAAAGACTAAACTCTTAGTCAAACAAAAGCAATTTTAAGACATACTCCATACCCTATTTAGATTCTAGTTAACCAAATCCATACATACAATAAAAACACATTTCAAATAAAAATATAAAAAAACAAGATTTGAAAAACAAAAAATTATGGAGCAGTATTCTGAGTAAACAGTCCAAAACATCTAATAAAACGGTAAATTAACTCGGTGTCAAAAATTTCGGTAAATTAACTCGGTGTCAAAAAATTGTGAAAGCAATGTATACACTAAAACATTTGTAAAAGTAGGAACCTACACATCTATGATGTGAAGTCGGAAGTTGTCCTTTCTTTTAATTTTAATAACGTTTTAATTAGTTTGAAATTTAACTCATGTTTTCGGAGAAGAATGTTTTCGGAGAAGAGCTTCATATATCGCTGGTTATGTTGTGCTCTTTTTTCGTTTAGTAGGTGATTTTATTTTATTTTTATTTTTATTTTTTTAATAATTAATTAAAATATAAAATATTTGATAAATTGTGTTTTTTTTTTTTTTTTTTGTAAATTTTAAAGTATTTCTATAGATTTTTTTTTTTGAGTTTCAAGATGGATTTCGGTTTTGGAGGGGTATTTCACTTTTTTCAAATTCTCAAATATTGGGTTTTAGATTATGATAGTTTCTTAAAAAAATTCAAAGGCTTAATATATTTTAGTGTTCAAGATCATTTAAGAGGTATAATTGTCTTTCTATATTTTAAGGTATGTGGCTTTAGTTGTTGCAAAAAAAAAACTTTATTGAACAATGCAATAGTATATGGCCTTTCTAAGCTCTAGTCATGAAAAGTTGGTTGTAGAAGAATTAAAAGGTTTTGATATGACAAATGAATGATTTCTTCTATCGAAGTGGATATTATGCATCCTAATTTGAAGTGAAGGAAGATAGGGACTTAATCTTTAGAAATGGTCCATATTGTTTACAACTTACGAGTAATGTACCTAAATTGCTAGACAACATACTTCAACCCTAAGCATGGCGTCCCATCGATAGTTCCAATATTAGTGTGCCTCCCTCATTTTTCCTCTTCATTGTTAGAGCAATGAAACCTAAGAAGTATTGGGAATGCTCTTAGGCAATTCATAGATAAGGCATAACTAAAGGAGAATATATTTGTTTGTGCATTAATTTATGTAGAGGTAGATCTGGAAAAAGGCATTCTAGAAGCTATTTTTATATCCCTGGACAACTAGAAACGTGAACATCTCTTTATAAATAGGTCCTCTTTAAATGTAAATTTTTCCATGAATATCAACACTTTACAAAAGACTATTAAAAGAATACCCAAATCTCGCAACCAACACCTGACAAATATAGTGTCAAATGGTTGACAAAAAATGGAGTCGAATATCAATTTGGAGGCTAAAATTCAACCCTTAATGCTAAGCCTTTCAACACCATCTGATTTTAAGAATCCTTGGTCTTAGCCTTTAGTCAATGGAAATCTCCCAAGTGCATGTTCATAACACCCAAAAACAAAACATGAAAGGGGTGGGAGTGAATTATTGCATCCAAACTAATTTGAAATCTTGTCACGTGATTAGTCAATTCCCTCTATAGAAACTAGGTGCATCAACTACAACAACCATGGATCTTATCCTAGTGCAAATAGCAAAGGTACCTCCTTTAGAAGATGAATATGATGTATTAGATAGATTAGAAGAGATTGATAAACTCCTAAAGCAACAATTAGTCTTACCAAGGAACAATACAAGGAAAAAGTTCAAATCTTAACCAAGGAAGAGGAGGATCCAAGAGAAAAGATCCCTACAAGAGCAACAAGGAAGACATTGAATGTGAAAAGAGAAGAAGCAACTGATGGGGACAAAATTATGTGGATACAAGATTACAGAGAACCAGATGAGCTTAGACAAATCCCTGGCAGTCGAAACAAAATCCACTAAAACTCTTAGAGTTAGTGTGTCATCAATAGGCGATGGTGAAACACCCTTTTCTAAATAACAAACATTGTATGCTAGTACTATAAAGGACTCAGTAACGAAAATAAAGAAGCATCTCTAAGGGATTTAATTAGAACAAAACAACTTGCCATTCTCCTACTCCATGAAACCAAAATGGATACATTGAAAGCTCTCTACATTTGCAAGCAACAATGGTATCTTTGTGAAGGGGTAACATTCCATTCGAGAGGAGCATTTTAAGGGGGTATTCTCTCTTTGGAACAATCGAGATTTCCATTTAGATTTCACCTTCCAAAGAAAGCATTGGATCTTAACAATATTTACCCATTACTAATTTGGAAATAATATCATTGTTTTCAATCAATACATGCCTATGGATTATATGGAAAAGGGAGAATTGTTGAAGTCTCCAATATCATTGAAAGATGTGGAGCATATAAGCAATAACATTATTACAATAGATTTTATTGTGGTTCTTTATAATAAATAGAAAAGAGGGGAAAACATTATCAAAGATCCATATAGAGAAAGGATTGAGGATCTAATATTTAAGTGGAACTTTGATAGATATTAAACCATCTAAAGGAAAATACACTTGGACCAATCAGAGGATTAGGCTAGGAAACTTGGCTGCTAGATTGGACATATAAATTGTGCAAACCAATATGCTCCTTTAGGATTATATTATCAATTCCATGATCATCCCATCAATAATGTTAAAACACAAACCTGTCACTCTTCATCTCTAATATTCTCTAGACTATGGGGCCCTACCATTTCGCTATAATCCACTTTGGTTGCAAGATCAATAAATCTCAGGAAAAATTGTTGTAGTTTGGAAGATATTAATCTCAAGTACCCCTACCTATATATGGGAGGAAGGACATCAATCAATCATGTCTTGAAAGAATGGGTGAGAACATAATCCCCCTTCCCATCAAGTGAAAAATAAAAATAAAAAAATCTTAGAGCTCAACTAGAAGAAATTTAAGCAAAATTGGAGAATTTAGACATCATTGTAAACCTCTAGATAGAAAAGACATTAATCCGTCAAAATTGCAAAAATTCATTAGATTAAGGAGATTTGGAGGCAAAAATATATAATTATGTGGCTTATATCAGGGGACAAGAATCCAACTTTATTTCATAAACAAGCTAAATCAAGAGCCATAAGAAACAATATCAAGGTGATTCCATTGGAAGATGGCTCCAATATTTCTAATTTCCAAGAGTTAAAGAATGAGCCCTAGTACTATTTATAGCCCTCTTCATTGAACAAGGTGGAGAAAACCATGAGGTCTCAAAGGCCATGTTGGAAAACATCCCAACGGTCATCTCATCCAAGGACAACCCAGAACTATTAAAGCTAGTTCAGGAAGAAGATATTTTAAATGCTATATGGAATGCATAATCTGATAAGGCTTCTAAGCTTGACATGTTTTTGGTCTATTGCTATATATCCTTATGGAATTTATCTAAAATAGATCTCAAAAGAATGCTTTGGTATGTACAAAAATCATGTAAATTGGAAGGTAATATTAATTCTTTTTTTCTTGCTTTAATTTTGAAAGAGGCTAACTCATTTTTCTTTTCCCAATTTTATCCTATTTCCCTTTACAATTATCCATGTAACATAAAGATGTAGATAATAGCATCAAGATTGAAAAGAATATTTCCCAAGCTTATCTCTGAAAGCCAAGAAGGATTTATGCAAAATCAATAAGTAGTGGACAACGTGGTTCTAGTGCAAGGATCCATACATTCTAGCACATAGAATAAAGAGAAAGGAATGATAATAAAATTTGATATGGTTGATGCTTTCTATCATGGAAGGCACTTATTTTTGTTTGATGTTATGTCTAATTCAACTATTCTTTCATTAGATGGATTTCTTCCGGCATCATTGCTCCTTAGATCACTCCCTTGGTCCATTGGAGGCCCACAACCTTTTTCCAAGGAATCCAATGTGGCAAGGTTTCCTTTTGTCTCCAATTTTGTACATCATCATGGTAGAATATTTGAGCTAGAAATTGGAGGCAGAAAGAAATGCAAGGAATCTTCTAGGTATTGAGATAGTCTAGGGAGCCATAATTTTGAATCACTCCCAACTGTAGATGATACCCTCCTTTTAGGAAGATCCTCCACTATAGTCGTAGCTAGATTCAAATAAGTGTTAGAGCTCTTTACAAGTGCTTCAAGAGGAAATATCAATCATAAAAATTATCAAGTTCTTTGCTAGAATGTAAATTTATAAGTGATGCACAATATTTCCAGAATTTTTTAATTTCCACATTTTAAAATTAGCCTTTTTTCAAATAGTTGGGAATGTTTATTTCTCTTAATAATCCTTCTACCCAATCTTGGCAAAGAATCATAGAAAATATTATAGCCTGACTAAATAAATGGGGATATCAATGGTTAAACCCGATAGGAAGAATGTTTTTGATATATCTAATCCTCTTTTCCCTTGTAATCTTCCAATAATCTGTCATGCTAGCACCAGTGGGCATTCTATGGCAAATTGAGCGAGGGATTAGGAAGTTTTTGTGGCAAAGAAGAAAATCCAACTCAAACAAAATTCACCTAATAAATTGAAAGGTTCTCAGAGCTAGGGAAAATTTTAGGGGCTAATATTTGTAGATGAGCTAATTTTCTATGCTTTTTCCAAAATAAGGATTTTCCAATATCCATTCTTTCTAAAAGTGATTCACCCAAATCTATAGGATAAATTTATTTTACCCTAAAAATCGCCAAAAATTTGTAGAAACTACATACACTCATTAGAAATTTGAACATTTTTACAAAAATATTTCCAAACGTGTTAGAGATTGCATGTTAGGGACTAGTAATATTCACCAAGGTTTCTAAACTTTAAGATAAATTTCCATCCTTAAAATGTTCCTTACTTGGAGCTCCAAAAGATAGAGGGGGCATATAAATCGAACGCCCATCCTTTAGAACACTGCAATGGGTGTTGCTATAGGTCAATTCCCCCATGACCTAGTCAAACTGGACATCATCCCCAGGACCAATGATATAGGGTCTATCGTCCCCTTATATTTCAGTTGCTATATGCCCTAAGAGAAGAACAATTCATTCATGGCTTCTATTATGAGATTTCCAAGGTTTTAAGTATATGTTATATCACTTTTTGACTCACCAACACAACCTCTAAAGGGACTAAATATGTTGCAGTGCCAAAACCTCCATTCAAGGGTGCACTACAGTGAACTTCCTGACATTCAAGAGTGTGTTGGTCACCAGGGAGCGGAATTCTCATTGTTCCGGGAATCTCCACATGGCCAGTGCCTTCTAGAAGAGTCCATATGTGTCAAACTTCGAATCCGAGTGTTGATATAACACCTCTGAACTTGGGAACATGTCTTGCCTATTATTAGAGAGTCATTCATTGAGAAATTACCATCAGTTTCCCTATAAATTGAATACTCATTCTAGTGCTAGGGAGGGAAGAATTTTGGTAAATAAATGATGTTGGATTCTCATTTGAGAGGGTGAAAGTACTGATATGTTGATGGTATGATGTTTGATGTGATGAGGCTAGGATGAAGATGGAGCTGGTGGCAACAAATCAATCATTGGTTGTAACCTCCCCCTTCTACTCTTTAATAAAGATTGTTGCTCATTTTCCCATATATATGTCTCTATATGTTTCTATTTCTTATGCAATGGATTCTTTAATGATATATATATTTCACATCTAATCGATTTGATTGAGTAAGATAAGTAGATATATGTATATTGAAATATGTTTGTTGTTCTCTATTTATGTCTGTAGGAATCGATCTAGCGATCTGAGTTAGATTGAGAGCGACAACAACATCGACAGAATGAGAAGGAGAAGTGCTTGGATCACAAGTAGGTTCTTTCACCATTCCGCATACCTGCTTATTTTAGAGAAAGTGATAGTAATTATTTCCTCTGTTGTTCTAAGTGACTAGCACCACACTTAGGGAATTTGTTTTATCCGTAGATTACAATTCCGCATAACAAATTGGCGACTCCACTAGGGAGTATCCTATCATTCCTAGTGTTTTTTCCTCTTCTTATCCTCATCGACAGCATCTAATTTTAGTTATTATACTTTTGAATGAAATAATTGCATTAGAAGTGTGTTCGGTTGCCTGGTTTTTCAATCCCTGCTGCGCCCAACACACTATTGGTCAAGACATAGTGCACTACAGTGCACTGTCTCCCACTCAAGGGTTTTCTACAACACATTGTATCCTCTTAGAGACTGTGTTGCCCCCTTAGCCAACCAAATTCCATCTAAATTTGTCAATTCTATCATTCTTAACCACTTGTTTGTTGTATTCTCAACTGTCTGATACCTCTTAGAGACTAGTAAACTTTCATGATTCTTCCTCCTTTGAAAAGTAAATTTTTTCAATGTCTCTTTAGTGTTTTTATTTATCATTGGCAAATCAAATTCAAAGTATTTCATTTCTACATTAGAACAATTTTTTTTCGTAAAGGAAATTGTTGTTTCATTCCTTGTTTCCTGTAGGAAAAATTGTAGTTTCATTCTTCATTTTTCCTAAAAGAGAAATTGTTGTTTCATTCCTTGTTTCTCAAAGAAGAAAACACTTGTTTTATTTATTGATGCATATAGTTTCATTTATTTCATTCACATTAAGCTGGGATTTGAAAAGAAAAACATGCATGTGCATATAGTAAATTGTGTGTGTTGCATAGGAACAAGTTAGGAAAGTTGCATTTTAGTTTGTGCTCTTTGTTGTTTGCTCAAAAACTGAATTCTCTTTCCCTTAGTAGCTAGGATTTTCATTGAAAAATCTAAATTGAAAAGTTTTCTTATAATTTTAGTTTTCATTTTTAGGAATTTCCATCACATCCCGTGGTGAACCACAAAGACAAACTTCTAAACAAGATCAACATAAAATTTACATCAATTTACCTAAGAAAGCATTAGAACATTAACGATAACATTTAGAAGGTCTAGGCTAGAGACGTGTTCTGGCATCATTAAACATAACAGTTGTCGTTAACTTGTCTATGATACATTCCGAGTGTGATACCTCACTCCACGTACGTAAGCATATCGGAGCTCGTCCATGTACCTTTGTGTATATAGGGCGGTGTTCTAGTACGAAAAGTGTAAGGGGGTGCTCTCACTGTGCAGTTTCACATTAGACAGCGCTAAGATGGACTTGGGCCTCCATGTACCTTCAGGTATATTTGGGAGGAAAACTTTAGGTTGCTATCCATCCATAGGTAACTGAGTCGGCTGCCTTGTAACTTGTGATACACGGAACACAACATTCGGGGAGATTGCTTACCCGTACTTCTTAGTTCGTCAGGAGATATTCTACAGTTCACAATTACTTGGTAAAAAATTTGCCTAGAATTACCCTTTTATTTTGTTTATTTGTTTTTGGTCATAAAATAAATCAATCATTGTGGAAGAAGAACATCCCTTTCCTCATCGTTCGTGTATAATAGCACTTAAACCTCCTGTACCACCGGAAGCCATTTTTGGTCGGCAAAGGCGACATCGTTCTACCGAAACTAGTACTATCAGTACCTCTAGTGCGACATCATCCTCACATATACGAGAGTCGTCTGGAGTTATTTCTACAAATCCTGGTTCATCTACTGTTGTCGAGACAGAGTCCTCACAGCTACCCGTGGTCACAATCCATCCAATCAGTGAGACCATACCTCTCGAACCTGACGTTGTTCATCTGAAAGTTGATTCGGATCATGTCATTCTTTTACTAGAACATCTTAATCCCGAAGTCGAACAATTGGAAGTTGTTCCTGTATTGGTCGCCCCCCAATCTATTGTAGCCATTGAGTCTCCCATATTGCACAATCAACCACTTGAAATATACTTCGAGCTTGACGGTGAAATCCTTCCACCTGGTTTGATTTCGATTGAAGAAATACCACAAGAAGAAACACCTTCGACTCCCACTCATTTTGGATCAGAGCTTTATCTTTACGAGACTTTTCCTCAATCACCTCACACTGCTTTCTTTGATCCTGTGTCTATTCGAGTTCTCGTAGATCCTGTAGGGTATACATTGGGTCGTATAACCATGCCTGAGTCAACATCTTCAATTGTACCATCTATTCTAGTGCGACGACACCTGCTCTTGCTACCCTGTCGATGTTCACAACATCACTAGAGTCACATCTATATTGTGGCCCTTCCGTCCCACCTGGTTACCAATATTTATCTGGAACCCTCTGGTGCATCCTCAAACCCATGGAATTCACTAATTTCATCATCTGGTATTCTATTTGGTACATCTCTAATGAGTACTGAACAGCTTGATCCTTTATATACATCATCAGGGCGATATCAAGCTGGTCCATCTGGGTATATTCCAACCAGTACAATTTCAACTGGACTCCCGACATTTGGAGAACAATATTTTCCATCTTATTATACTCCTCATGCTGGGGGGCAACCTATGGTCACCCATTTTGACAGTACTCCGTCTTTATTTGGTCATCCTAATGTTGGAATGATTATTTGTCAGTAGCAACCCACTCTACCCATCTAACCACAAACGGTTGTACAATCATATCAACCGGTTCAACCTGTTGCACCCACATCTACTCCACTTGTAAATACATCCTTACCCCTGTTATAGGCTCAAAGTGTTGTACCTCAACCATCTCAGGGGGGTACTTCCACTCAATACCACCAAGTATTGGGTCCACAGAATCCAACTCCTTCGGCTGGTTTGAAACAACCTCCTGTATTCGGAATTATTTATTCACAAGTTGGATTACCATATTATGGTATGTCACAGCCACAACCATGTTTTTCTATTCACAACTGAATCCAAGCTATTCAAGTTTAGGTTATAATCTTGGTGGGTAGACCCCTTGGCAGCCACAAGCACAAATGCAACAACCTTCATTTCAGCAAGTAGCTTACCCAAGTTTTGGTCAACAGAATCCTCAAGTGTTTGCTTATCAAAACAACCCCTATTTGGGTTACCAGCAAAAAATTCCTTATGCTGGTGCTCAAAGGCCTATTGCTCAAGCAATTCCATCATACCCTGGCTATGCTCAAACCGACTTAAATTGACAGTTGCCCTTTGTTGCAACTTTAGAGTTACCTAATTTAAACCGGCTTACAAACGATCCAATCAGTTATGCTCCTTGGTGGTCGGTGATACCTCATAAATTACACTCGGATATTCCTAATTTCAATAAAAACCCTGGGGAAGACCTGTCAACGCATGTTATGACTTATCATTTGTGGTGTTCATCTAACTCCTTAAATGACGATTCCATCCGACTACGTCTTTTCCAGCCTACACTCACTGGTTCGGCCACGAAATGGTACATTGAGTTACCAAGAGCTTCATTTGATAATTCCACTACCCTAGCTACTGTATTTTTGACCCACTTCTAGTTACCCATATGATATGAAACTGTAACGGAACTCTTGACCAATTTTAAACAGACTAATGCTACTCACATTTCTAATCATATTCATGAGTGGCGTCGTCGTCGTAGAATGGTCAAGACATTTGTTCCTGATCAGATCCTTGCTGAGTAGTTCATTAAGTACCTGTTACCATGTATAATTGAGAATGTGGCTAAGGGTGGCTTCATCACTGAAGAGCAGGTCATTGCTCGTGCCCAGTACTTAGATCTGATTTACACTTAGTTTGGCATGCTCTACGAGAAAATTCCCAATGTGTCGCGATCTAATTTTACTATTCCTCCTCCATCTAAGAAATATCATGCCAATGAAGGTATGATCGGTACTGCAAGCACACATCACTCTACTGCATCTGATCCTACACCTTCTTCCAAAATTCATGCCGTGTCATCTGACAAAGGTAAGAGTGATAAGCAACCCGAAAGTAAGAAAAAGGGGAGATCAAAGAAAAAGCAAACTTCTACCCCACAGGAACGATCATCTTATCAACAAATTGGAAATCGGAAACCTAGTTGCCCTTGCATAATATTTAATGAGCAACACTTTGTTCGAGACTGTTCTCACCGCACTGAAGTCTCCAAATTGATTAAGACCTCACATGCATCTGTTGTGTTGACAGATCCATTTCCAAATCCAGACACAAATTTGGTTGCTACAGATCCAGCTTCTAGTTCCCAAGTGCTTATGTTGTCTGTCACAAAGCCATCGACTGATGTTTTAGTGTCAACGCATAATAAAGATTACGGTAGTCAGGCTACTGATCAACCTACTACCTTGACCACGAATCTGTCTACGGAATCAATACCACCAACTGCTATTCCTGAATTGACAATCAAGCCACCAAAGGGAGTCGTTCATAAATTGACATTTAATCCTCGAGTCTGCGCTGCTCAAAATTATAATATAGTTGAATATTTGGCTCAATCCCCTTCAGCTATGTCAGCGCTTGAAGTGCTTCAAAATTGTCCCTCCCAAAAGTAGACTTTGTTGTCGGCAATTGGTGGAATCGATCTGACATATTCCAATCTTGTAGTCTTTAATAATATGGGCTATGTGTTGCAATTACCAACATAATTGGAATTTTCCATCCAAGTAAATGTTTTCAATCACCTCGTTCATCATACTATTATTGATGAGGGATCATCTACGTGAATTATGCCTCTAAACTGTTGGAAGTCACTTAGCTCGTTGCGCCTATCACAATCGCCTACGTTGTTGAAATATTTCTACGGATGTACATATAAGCCTTGCGGTATCATCAATAACCTACATGTTGAACTAGGGGGGAAAACAGTGAATGTTGAAGTTGAGGTCGTTGACGAACCCTTGATTACAACATTTTACTCGGAAGGCCATGGGTATATGTTATGACTGCGATAATCTCTACATATTTTAGAATGATCGCCTTTCCACATAAAGGTGTTATCACAATCATCAATCAACTATCCTTCTTTGCCTCCAGTTCCCAGGTAATTAGAAGCGTTAAGTTAGTTCACACACCCCAACTAGCACTTCAGAACATTGGTGTAGGACTCTTAAAGGATTCTTCCCTCATGGGAACCTTTGCATTACCGCCGCCTGCGACGTCGGTAGAAATTGCATGCATAGAGACCTACTACATGGTATCTTCCACTCCATGTGGCTTAAGGAAGATTATGGGTGATTTCGAAGTTGCTACGTTGGATGAGTTCCTACCACCCAACCCAACTGAGCTAACATAGCAATCAATCTGCATGGCTTGGGCAGCGAATCATAAATCATCGTCGCCGGTCGTTTAGGTTGATCGTTCATTAGATTTTGGTACTTCATCTGATCCTTTTTCATCCACTTTCTTGACAGATGAGAATATTGTGGAATCCATGATGCCAGAAGGAGAACCATGGGGAGATCATCATCATCGTTCCCATCTTCAGGATTACGAAGAATATAATCTTATTGAACTATATCACCCATTAATCAAAAATTTCTTTTCCAATTATTTTCCCATTAATTCAATCGAATCCGAGCGAATTTTATCAAATATTGAAGAAACCATTTCTATTGATATTTCGACCAAACCCGTCATTGTAATAAACATTCATGTCGGCGTGTCTTGTTCTCCATCAGAACTCGAAGCTTATCGCTCTCTCTTTCGTGAATTTCGTGATGTATTTGCTTGGTATTATGAGGAAATGCTAGGTATAGATACTAGTATCATTGAACACACCATTAACATGTACCCTGATGTCAAAATGGTACATCAACGCCTTTGTCCTGTTCATCCGAAGAAGGTTGTTGCGATTAAAGCGGAAGTTGAAAAAATTTTGTGTGCCGGTTTCATTTACCCTGTTCTGTTAACTGATTGGGTTTCCAACATTGTTCCTATCATGAAGAAACAAGGGACAATCAGAGTGTGTGTCAATTATCGAGATGTCAATTTGGCTTGTCCAAAAGACAACTTTCCTACCCTTTATTGACCATATTATTGACGATTGTGTTGGGTGCGAAATATTTTCGTTCATGGATGGATTTTCTGGCTACAATCAAATCAATATCCACCCAAAGTACCAATATAAGACAACATTCATCTGTCCCTGGGGCACATTCGCTTATCGAAAACTCCCATTTGGATTAAAGAACATTGGGGTAACTTTTCAGAGAGCAATTGATTATGCTTTCAACGACATCAAGCACATTGTTCAACCTTATCTAGATGATTTACCCGCGCATTCACGAAATCAAATTGATCACCCGATGCATTTGAGAGCTATCTTTTTACGCTACCGAGACCACAAAATATGTCTCAATCCACATAAATGTGTGTTTTATGTTGGTTTTGGTCGTTTGCTAGGGTTCGTCATCTCAAAATAAGGAATTCGAATCGACCCACTGAAGGTCCAAGCCATTCTTGATTTTCCTGCGCCATCAAATTTGCTTTAGTTACAGAAACTTCAAGGAAAGGCTAACTTCCTAAGGAGGTTCATACCCAACTACGTCGAAATAGCTAAAGGATTTACTTGGATCTTGAAAAAGGGGATTCCCTTCCATTGGGATAAGGTTGTGCAAGCTTCTTTTGATGTTGTCAAGGATACACTTGTCCGAGCGTCATTAATGTATCCCCCTAATTTTCAGAGTGATTATTTCTTATATATCGTCACGACTGATACGACCATTGCTATGGTATTGGTCCAAGTAGAAGATGGGATAGAACATATGATATATTATTTGAGTCGTAATCTCAAAGATACAGAAGTGAAGTATTCACATGTCTAAAATATCGCCTTGGCGGCCGTTCAAACTGTCCAAATATTTTGCCACTATATCCTGTTCCGGAAGACCATTGTCATTTTGGATTGCAACCCCATGACTTACATTTTGTCACGTCAATTGCTGGGGGGGAAGTATTCAAAATGGATTGTCATTTTGCAGGAGTTTGGTTTGGAATTCATCAAATACAAGTCGAAGTAGTCTTTAGTTTTGGCTAAGCTTCTTTGCGACCTTCCCTCTGATAGTACTGCTACTACATCGGAACCATTTATTCCTTATGAGTCTCTATTTCTGATCGGATCATATGATACTTGGTATGGGGATTTTCTCATTTATCTCTAGACCTAGACTTTTCATCCAGATACCTCTTGCTCTAAACAGAAACATATTCGATACCAAGCCAAATATTATCTAATCGTCGGCGATACACTTTATCGTCATGGTATTGATATGATTTTAAGGAGGTGCCTCACTCATGAGGGGGCCGAAAAGGTTTTAAATGATTGTCATGTTGGGGCTTGTGGTGGACACTTGTCTGGATACACTACCGTGCAGAAGATACTCCGCGCTGGTTACTTTTGGCCTACCATATTTTGTGACTGCATCCTCGCAGTCAGAAGTTGTCATGCGTGCTAGATATTTGATCATAAATTCTGCAAACTGCCAGCACTGATGCATCATGTTACCGCTGTGGGACCATTTTCAAAATGGGGCATTGACTTCATGACCTGCAACCCTCGGTCGTCCGGGGGCCATGGTTATATTATTGTCGCAGTAGACTACTTTACCAAGTGGGCCGAAGCGATGCCTACATTCAACAACACAAGGCGAAACAACTGCATTATTATTTTTTAATCATGTCATCTCACGGTTCGGTGTTCCACGGGCTATAGTCACAGATCATGGTAAGCATTTTCGCAATCACATGATGAATGAGTTGATTGCCAAATTAGGACTGTCGCATGATAGTTCTACTCCTTATTATCCAAAATCAAATGGACATGTTGAGGCTATTAACAAGATTTTTAAACGAATGATTGGAGTTCATAAACAAAATTTGCATTTTATCTCGTACTCGGCTTTGTGGGCGTACCAAACCTTGGTGAGAAACGCAACCGGATTGACCCCTTTTCAGTTGGTGTATGCTCTAGAAGCTATCTTTCCTATCCAATGTGAATATCACGTTAAAAATCACAATTGACTTGTTACCTGACACCTCTTTTGAAGAAGCGTGTCTTTTTAACCTCATCCATATTGATGAAACGCGTTGTGAAGCCGCATTGGCCAACGAAGTGCATAAGAGATGTATAAAGGTGCAATACGACAATCATGTCTAGCCTCGCATCTTCTCAGAGGGTGACCTGGTCCTTCTTTATGATCAGGAAGCTGATGTAATAGGTACAGGGAAATTTGAGCCATTATGGTATGGCCCCTATATTGTTAAAAGAGTTCTTGCTAAGGGTGCCTACAAGTTGGTAGATTACGATGGAATTCCATTGGCGCAACCTCGAAATGGGTTGTATCTGAAACGTTACTATGCTTAAACATGAGTGTAGTAAATTGTTGTATTATATTGTATATATGTTCTTGATTTTCATTTACTGTCTTAGTTTGTTTTTCTAGAGTTTTCTTGAAGTTAGTAATCCACTTTACATTTCATCGTAGATGTCTGAATCTTTGGAACCATTCGTTGGGTATGATGATGGTGCTAGTCGTAGTACACAAAATCTATCCTCTGCAGCGTGGGCCATTTTCGCTCCGAACGACGAGTTAGTGAGTTTTCAAGGGATTTGTATCGGTCGATCTGCAAACGATATCGTTGAGTATAATGCGTTGATCGAACTTCTCTCTGATGCCATTTCATTTGGTATTAACCGCATCATCATTAGGTTAGACTAACAACTTGTGGTATTGTAACTTACTAGTGTTTATACTGTAATAAATCCAACACTGCATCGTATGTTCCTAAGAGTTCGACTTTTGGAAAGACATTTTGATTTTATTCAATATCAAAAAATTTCAAGAAACTTGAACACCTTAACTGATTCCTTAGCGAATTATGTTATAAACAAACATTTGCAACACATGTAAAGACATATTTTCAATTCACATCACATAATTGAATAGGATTGCGCAATAAACATAGGAAAACACTGAAAATAAATAGATAGATAGTTATAGGTTTTTACAAAATTTGTGCCCAAGAAACATTGGTCATCTAACCTCAAAATGTATGCAACATGTCAAAAGTAAACTAGTGATGCTCATGATAACATGCTACCTATCTAGCTATCCTACGCAATAACCGCATCCAATGATTAGGAATGCCAATTGTATGGCGCTGCAGTCTCATGGGTAACTCTTCAATCTGGAAATCCGAAATCCTAAGATTCAACCCCTGTAAGTGTTATTGTAGCTCAACAAGAGTCTCAGCGATATCCAAATCCTGAAGGACTGCTCTCCCGACAACCCTCTCTACTGGCTCATCCACTCCTTGCTCTGGTTGTTGCACTGGTCGAACTCGACCTACATCTACATTACATCAAAACTTTAGTTTAGTCATGGGAAACATCAAAAAAAAAAAAAAAAAACATGTATAAACCTTATAAAAATTTAAAAAAAACATGGTCAAAACATTCTTACCAATTGCACCCCATTGAGCGACATTTAGTAAAGCGAAATATGGATCTCCTCGAAAGTCAACGCCTCCATATGCATAATCATCAATGGCGACCATTTGTCACCTGAACCAGGCGAAGAATGCAGTCAATAACATGATGGTCGATTGACCAACATGTCTAGCCATCAGTTCTACCCATCTCTGCATCCTTGATCTTTAGGACCAGATATACCCAATGTCACATGCTAGGGCTGAATCAATGGAATCCGCTCTAAGGCAAAAGAAATGAGGATAGAACCATAGTTGAAATTTTTCTTCCTTAATCCCTTTGCCTTGCTCAGTTGTTCTTTCATCTGAGAGAGTACAGCTTTAGCCCAGTTGAAATTTTTTGGTTCCAAGCACTCTAGTGCATACTGCATGTAAGATTTGTTTACTACGTGTAGTGTAGCGGTACCAGCAAGCTTTGCAATAGTGAATAGGATGGCCCTCAATGGCAAGTCACGAACATCGCAGATGTTTATTTTCCTATCCTTGCTAGGTTCTGTCCCTGGATTGCAATACTACAATATATAATCTCTCACCGTCTACCCTCCAAGGGAAGACCCTAAAAGAGAAATGGGCAGGCCTCTCCTCGAAAATTCTGTGATTAAATAAATATCCTCCACTAATATTGGGACCACTTTTCACCCAATGTGAAATGTCTCTATCACTGGATCCCATGAACGAACAAGGAACTCTAATAGTTCCATATGTTCTGACAGTCTGAAGTACTTTAGTAACCTGCAGTCTCTGAGGGCTCTTACCGTACCCGGATCATTTAGGGCAATCATGTTTTGTTCCTCATGTTCTCTTTCCCTCCATGTAATAATCATTTTGGTCCAATGAATACCTGAAACACAATCATAAGACTCATAAGGATCCATTTCATGCAAAAAACTAGGCAAAATTTGGGCACACTGCAAAGAAAAAAAATGGGAATTGCGCCCAACGCACCCCAGGTCAAGGGACAGTGTGTTGCAAGTGCACCTGGCCTTCAATTCCAGTGCACTAGAAAGCATGTTTTGACATTCAAGGGTGTGTTTCCCTATGTGAAAAATAAATTTACCCTAAGGTGCCCAAATCCCTAAAAAATTTCAATGAAATGAAACATAAATGCTACTGAAGGAAAGAGAAGGTTCATAGCTCCAACCTGGATCGAACGGCAAGGAAAATTGTCCACAAAATCTGTCGCAATCAACTGCTAAAGTTCGGGGGAAAAAACTGGTTCAGAGCTCCAAAATCCAAATGGTAACTTTAAAATGGTAAAAATGAATGGTAAAACTCTTTTAATTCGTCATTTGATTATTTTCAAATCATATTTATTACTGTGACTATGGTTTTTATTCATTTTTTTCTATGAAACAAGTATTTTTAATCCATTTTATGTAGTTCTAAAAAGGTTTTACAGCTGATATAGCAGATTAGTCACGCACACTTATTCAAGAATGATTTGACCACAAAGCATACTTTTATGCTTATTTTTCGAGCTTTGATAAAAATGAAAAAAGGACTTGAAGCGCACTTTTATCTCTTTTTCAAGCTTTGATAACAACGAAAAAGGAACCCATGGAGTCTTCTTTTAGCTCTTTTCAGACTCCGATAATGTGAAAAGTTTGCCAAGCACTTGTCTTTTCCGGACTGAGATAGATTATTTACGAAAAATGAAAACCTTAGTCGAACATGGCTAGGAGGTTCTCATAGATATCATTTTACGCTTTTTCGGATCTGAGCAACAAATTTACGAAAAAGGATTCATGGAGTTTTCTTTTTTCCTCTTTTTCAAACTCTCTAAATATGAAAAAGGACTAGGTTTTCACTATCGTTAGGCTCGTTAAAACATAAAATAGCGAGGAGCTTGTTGATCTTGGAAAGAATCAAGTTTCATTTATCACTAGACTCGTTAAATTATCAAATAGTGATGCATATTCGCCCGAAGGGTTGAATTATAGATAAAGCATATGTTATCCTCCTCAAGCTTGTTAAAAAATAAAGAGGTATTGGTCGACAAATGACCGGGGAAAAATTGGGAAAGTGAACAGAACACTTTTACGGTAGCAGGTCGCTCTTGAACATGATACTTTCACTCCATCATCGTGACTTTTGGGTTGGGTAATCTTCTTGACGGTTCATTCATACATATGGTTCATCATACCTTCACTTCAGTTTTGGGTCAATGCTCCCAACTCATCTTAGTGTCGTCGATATGTTCAAGAGAAGTCATCCAGTGAATACTCATCCTTCTGCAATACTCATAAACCTTCATTTTCATGACAGTCATCCCTAAACATTGCTATATCAAGTCACATTTTGTCTCTGAAATCAGTAACTCCCGTTTCGCGATAAAGTGGCTTCCTGTCGACATTAGCTCATCATCCATAAAGTTTACTTAGAAACATCATCTTCCAGTACCAGGAGGCTTGTTACATCATCGACAAGATCCTCACTTCCATACCTTTGACCGAAAGGTTTTTTTTGGCGTTCGACATAAAATAATCTATACACGCCTTGCAAACCGTACTGCAGTACCTTGAGAGCCATTAACATCAATGGTGGTTCTCTCACGTTTGTTAACAGCTCACATCATTGACTAGTAATCAAATGATGTCTTACCATGTTCGATTACAAATCATATATTCACATGGCTAGACTTTTTCCCGAACGATCGAGTGAACGAGATAAGAAGACCCTGGATCTAGTTTCATCCATCCACCCTGCGATTTCAGGATTGTTGTACACATCATCTGTACGGTGAATTTACATGTAGATCATCATCCGAACATGAGCCTATATCTGTAGGCATGTCTGTATTGGGCAACATTCCAATGTAGACGACTTTCTGAACTATGTACATGTTATTATATAGTTTATGTGCTGAGCATGGGAATGCCTCCCTCAAAAATTCATTATCAAGATGAAAATATCATGATGTAATGTATTGTAAGATTGATGCAGGTCACCGCTCCACTTCAGTTCCAGCTCATCGCATCATAAAGCATCTCATCCAAATACTATTAATATTATTTTGACTTCATGCTTTAGGGGGCAGCTGTTATAGGTCAATTTGGGCACTATCCCCCATGACCTAGTCAAATTGAACATCATCCCCACGACCAATGACATATGTTATATTACCCCCTTATATTTCAGTTGCTATATGCCCTAAGAGAAGAACAATTCATTCATGGCTTCTATTGTGAGATTTCCAAGGTTTGAAGTATATGTTATATCACTTATTGACTCACCAATGTAGCCTCTAAAGGGACTAACTGTGTTGCAGTGCCAAATCCTCCATTCAAGGGTGCACTGCAGTGCTTCAAGAGTGCGTTGGTCACCTAGGATCGAAATTTTCATTGTTCCGGGAATCTCCATATGGCCAGTGCCTTCTAGAAGAGTCCATATGTGTCAAACTTCGAATCCAAGTGTCCATCTAACACCTCTGAACTTGGGAAAATGTCTTGCCTATTATTAGAAAGTCATTCATTGTGAAACTACCATCAGTTTCCCTATAAATTGAGCACTCATTCTAGTGCTAGGGAGGGAATAATTTTGGTAAAGAAATGTTGTTGGATTCTCATTTGAGAGGGTGAAAGTACTGATATGCTGCTGGTATGATTTTGGATGTGATGAGGCTGGGATGAAGCTGGAGCTGGTGGCAACAAATCGATCATTGGTTGTAACCTCCCCCTTCTACTCTTTAATAAAGATTGATGTTCATTTTCCCATATATATATGTCTTTATATGTTTCTATTTCTTACGCAATATATATATATATATATATATATATATATATATATATATATATATATATATATATATATATATATATATATATATATATATATATATATATAATCTATTTGATTGAGTAAGATAGGTAGATATCTGTATATTGCAATCTATTTGTTGTTCTCTGTTTATGTTAGTAGGAATCGATCTAGCGATCTGAGTTGGATTGGGAGCGACAACAACAGCGACAGAAGGAGAAGGAGAAGCGCTTGGAACACAAGTAGGATCTTCTACCATTTTGCATACCTACTTATTTTAGAGAAAGTGATAGCAATTCTTTCCTCTATTGTTCTAAGTGACTAGCGCCACACTTAGGGAATTTGGTTTATCCGTAGATCACAATTCCACATAACAGGTGCCAAGTTGGTGATGAGACTAATTCTATGGAAAAAATACTTCAATGGAACTAAGAAAAGATGCACTTAAGACATAGAGGAGAACTAAATATGATCCCACATTTGGAAATTATTGAAATTTACTGCACCATTAATCATAACTAGAATTACTTGGTTACTGAGATATGGAAAGGATATATCAATTTGGGATGATAACATCATAGGGAAAGAGGTTTTAACCCACAACATAGAAACAAATACTCTTAAAATTTGGATATATGGAGTGAATCTAAAATCCCCCTTTGATATATCAAAATGGCTAAACAACATTATTTAATGGATGGGTTGGAATTTAGGGGTCTTACTATGTTGTTTAACCCCTTGGTCTCCAAGTTGACCTAGAATTTGAGTGGATGTGCTTAATGGGATTTTCGAGTCAAGGATTGCAGGAATGGGGTATCTCAAAATCTATAGTAACAAATGGGTTATAATTTAGACCTTATCCCTCCCTCTTCAATAATGATTTCTAATCTAGAATGAAATTTGACATATAGGCGAGATCCCTAAGATCATCATATTTTGTTGGATTATGGTGCATGACAAATTTCTAACAATTGAAAACTTGTATAAAAGAGGAATTTGTGGCCCTTCCCAGTGTTCTCTATGCCTAACAATTGCGAAATCAATCCACCATTTATTATTTGAGTGTTGTTATACAAGGAAGTTATGGCAATTCACCTTTGTTGGAATCAGTCACTGTGTGAAATGGCCCTACTCCTAGAGAGAATTGTTAACCTTATGGATTAAAAATTATTCAGGATAATTTAAAAACAAAAACATTATGAAAAGATCTAGAATGCTCTCTTAATATATATTTCTTGGAAGATTACATTGGCCTATAATAATGTGGTGTTCAAAAAAAAATTGTTCAAGCCAAATGTGGTAGTTGCCATGGCCAAAGGGATTTTGCTGAAAAATATTAGCGCTAGGATCAGATTTGATATGTAGCCTTTGGAAAAGGAAAATAAGGTATGGTTCAAACAAATCAGGATTTGGAACATATCTTCTCCCCCTTTGCAATCCAGCTCATTCAGTCATCCTTAGTGGTAAATTTGTAAGGAAGCTTAATAATTTCTTAAATGGAGATCACAAAAAAATTCATATTTCGTATGTTTCGATGGTGCTTCAAAAAGGAATAAAATAGTGGTAGGTGTGGGAGGTATTCTTCATGATGCTATAGGAAAAAAAACAACTTATTTTTTCTTGGGGTCTTGGTTAATTTTCAAACAACTGTTGTGAAACCAACTCCAAAAATAGAAGAAAAGAGAGATCAATGCCTTAGAAATCAGCCACTTCGAGGGGGCAACCTCCAATACATTACATAAATGAATGATTCTTGAATGATACAAATTACAAAACCTCCTTTCTATATATAGGAGTCCATGGGGCCACAATGTAATCCTAGCCGACCCAACAATAATTATTTAAGGGCACAATAATAACAATATGGGGGTTACAGGGCTACAATAATAATAATAAGAGGATTACACTAACAATAATAAGGGACTATACTAGTAATATAGGGACCTAACATGCCCCTCTCCTTCAAAAAAGTGTTGTCCTCAATGCTTGAGTAGCTCTGGGTGCTTCTGTATAAGATTATCATCCTCCCATGTAGAATCTTCAGTGGGTAAGTTCTTCCACTTGATGAGATACTCTGAAATTGATCAATTTCGTAGCTTTCGAGTTCTTGTTTCCTTGACCATTTCAGGTTCCACTATGATTTTTCCTTCCTCATTAAGTTCTGGAAATTTTGTTTGAACTGGAAGATTTTCACCTATAACCTTCTTTAAGCATGAAACATGGAAAACTGGATGCACTCGTGAAGAGGAAGGAAGCTCCAATTTGTATGCCATAGTACCAATCTTTTGCAACACCTTGTAAGGACCATAGTACTTTGGCGATAATTTATTATCCTTCTTAGCTTGCTTGAGGGACATTTGTTTGTATGTTTGTAGCCGTAAAAATACCCAATCTCCTACATCAAAACTTCTCTTGCTGCGATGTTGATCTGCCTGTTGTTTCATTCGATTTTGTGCCAAATTCAGGTTATCCTTTAAGAGTTGGAGAACTTCTTGCTGATGCTCGATGTGATCTTCTACTGCTTGAACCTTCGAATTTTCCCTTAAAGATGATGTGATGGATGGTGGATGATATCCATAAAGTGCCATAAATGGGGTCATTTTTGCGGCAGTATGGAAGGAAGTGTTATACCACCATTCAGTGAGAGGTAACCACTTGACCCATTGTGTTTGTTTATCAGATACAAAAAAACGAAGATATCCTTCCAAACATTTATTTACTATCTCAGTTTGACCATTGGGTTGAGGATGATAAGATGAGCTATGAGCTAATTGAGTACCCAAACAAGAAAATAAATCTGTCAAAAAATTTCCAATAAAAATGGGATCTCTGTTGCTCACAATAACCCTTGGGTTTCCATCTAGCTTTTGAATTGTGTCCATAAATGTAGTAGCAACTGTACTTGCTTTAAATGGATGAGATAATGCACAAAAGTGTGCATACTTGGTAAGTCTATCAACTACCACCATGATGACACTCTTTCCTTCGGACACAGGTAAGCCTATGATAAAATCCATTGAAATATCCTCCCAACATTGACTTGGAATGGATAAAGGTTGTAGAAGACCCGAGGTCTTAATTGTCTCAACTTTATTCTGCTGGAAAACCAAACATTACGCCAAAAACTTTTAAATATCAGATTTAAGGCCATCCCAAAAAAATTCTTTCTTCACCCTGTGGTAACTTTTTAAAAATCCTAAGTGTCCTCCTAAAGGAGAAGTGTGCAATTCCAGAAGAATCTTTTGTTTTAGTTGGGAATTCTTACAAAGATATAAACGATATTTGTACCATAAGGAGTCATTTTTCTAACTAAATGTATCAGAAGTACTAGGATCTTGCTGCAACTTTTGAACGAGTGTCCACAATTATTCGTCCTTCTTCCATTCATCCCTTGCTTCGGTTATCCTATCTGGTTGGATAATAGAAATGGCACAAAGCAATGCTTCCACCTCTTCATTCTTTCTTGAGAGTGCATCTGCAACAACATTTAGCTTCCCCTTTTTGTAGATTATTTCAAAGTCATAACCCAACATCTTTGTGACCCATTTTTTCTACTCTTCTGAAGATAGTCTTTGTTCCAAAAAGTGTTTAAGACTATCATGATCAATTTTACATTGAAGTGTCTTCCCATTAGGTAAGTTCGCCATTTCTTTAGTGCATGCAATATTGCTAACATTTCCTTCTCATAAATAGCTTTCTATAAATAATTTCCTTTGATTGGACGACTTTCAAAAGCAATGGGTCTTCCTTCTTGCATTAAAACAACACCAATTCCATTTCCTGAGGCATCACATTCTACAATAAAGGTTTTTGTGAAGTCTGGCGTAGCTAAGACCGGTGCTAGGCACATTGCCTCTTTAAGATGTTCAAAGGCCTTAGTTGCTTCAGGAGTCCATGAAAATGAATCTTTCTTCAATAATGTTGTTAGAGGTGATGATTTTCTCCCGTAATTCTTAACAAAATTGTGATAATACCTTGTTAACCCTAGAAATCCTCGCAACTTCTTTATGGTTGTGGGGAATTTCCATTCCTTAATGGCTTTAATTTTGTTAGGGTCTACCTTAACACCCTCATGAGATACAATATGACCCAGATATTCCACCTCTTGTATTCCAAAAGAAACATTTCAATGTTTTTGCATATAATTGTTTCTCCTGCAATAGTTTGAGCACCATGTCAACATGTTGAACATGATCCTTCCAAGACCTTATGTAGATTAGTATATCATCAAAAAATACAAGAACAAATTTTCTAAGGAAGGGTTTGAAAATGGAATTCATCAACCCTTGAAATGTAGAAGGTGCATTGGTAAGGCAAAAAGGCATGACCAAAAGGTCTGACCTGATTTGGATTCTTCAAGGAAAAGTTATGTCCAATCTCCCACAATGACCCAATTATGGACTGGTTTAGTAGAGCAAACTTGTATGACTTGCCACGTGTCATTGTTTCCTTCTTTGGCTCTAAAATTGATAGACAGGAATCTAAGATCTGTGTACTTGCGGCCACTTTTTACATCATTCCAATCTGATGCTCAGAGAGAGAGTTATGAAGATTTTCCCACGATCAACTCTTTGAGCTGAAATTTAGGAGTCTGAAAAATCCCTAACTTCCACAGACCATATCTCCGAAAATATTGTGAACCAAGCTTTGAATTTTTTTGACAATGTTCCTCAAGAGTTCGGCTTCACGCTCTAAAAATTCAGCTTCTGAACCTTCGTAGAAAAAAAATTATAGCGAAAATTCCACGATGACCTGATTAGGTTAAATTCAGGAGTCTGCAAAAAGCCCTAACTTCCACAGATCATATCTCCGAAAATATTGCGAACCAAGCTCTGAAATTTTGCGACAATGTTCCTCAGGATTTTGGCTTCACGCTCTAAAAAATTCAGCTTTTGAACCTTCTTAGAATAAAAATTATAGCGAAAATTCCACGATGACCTGTTTGGAGCAGCGAAACCCTAGAATCCAAAGCTCTGATACCAAATGTTGTGAAACCAGCTCCAAAAATAGAAGAAAAGAGAGATCAACGCCTTAGAAATTAGCCACTTCAAGGGGGAAACCTCCAATACATTACATAAATGAATGATTCTTGAATGGTACAAATTACAAAACCTCCTTTCTATATATAGGAGTCCATGGGGCCACAATGTTGATCCGGATTTTATGCAGGAACGAAACAAAATACTGAAATAACCATGAACATAGAGATGCAGCAGAAATAATGCTTCATTTCATTAATATCAAATAACAGAAATATGCTTACAAGCATAATGGAAATAAAATAGCTAGGGTGCTGGTAGCGAATCTCTGAGAAGAGATGTGATGGCTACAGACCTCTGAATTGTGTTACAATGAGGATCAAGGGCCTATTTATTGTTGAGAAACAATGTATAATCCGAAACATCCAAAAACCTAGCCGTAGGAGATGAGGCGCCAAAACTGTGGGCGCCCGTTTGGGTAAATTGGTGGTTCAACTTCCCGGGGGCATAACTTTGGCATCCGATCTTCGTTTGACGCGCTCAATAGCTCGTTAGAAAGATCTATTCGAGGAGTACAACTTTTGAACGAGCAACATTGGTCCCTAGACCCATGTTGCTCTCCGTTTTCCAAAAAAACGTCGTTTAGGGCCTCAAAACGGCTTCGGAAGTTCAGGACCCAAAAAAACTGCTAAAAATAGTAAGTATTGTACAACTTGAAAATTGAAAGAACTGATGGTGGGGGTTCAAATGGACTCGGTGGGTGGCCACCAATATGCATCTGGATTACTAATGCCCCAAAACGGCTCCGAGAGTGGAGGACCCGAAAACCTGCTAAAAATAGTAAGTTGTGTTGAATGTGAAGAGCTGCAAGAGTTGATGTTGCTAGTCCAAATGGAATAGGTGGGTGGCCACCGATATCCACCTGGATCATTCCTCCCTCCTTAGGAAGCAATGGTCCCCATTGCGTTGAGATCCTCCATGAGATGAGGCAAATTCTGTTGAACTGAGTATTAGATGTGTTGAAGATGTCAAGGACCTGCGGGTGGACATGCTGGATGCATTTAGTAAATTTGGTTTCTTTATGAGCCTCAGACAGTACATGTTTGGATTCTGTATGTGTAGTTGCAGGATGTATGGCAACATCAGGCGGTGGTGCGTTGGGAGTCAGATCAATGGAGTGCTTGTCCTAACAGTGTAGAGGAACCTCTATGAGTGAGGGGAAAACTTCCTCGTATTCCTCCATGACTTTGTCCATCTGCTGCAGCCATGCAAGGGAGCCCTGTTTCAAGGTTGTGGCCACAATATTTTTCTTTCCTTGTGAGTGAGTTGTAAGGAAAATGAATTTCCTGGTTTGGGAAACAATCTTACTGCGTTGTTTTGTAGTATTTAAAGAGATGACAGGAGGCGGTGCTACCTCCGGTATCCTGTACAAGTTATTTCCCAAAGTAATAATAACAGCACGAGGCCTAGACTCATACACAGCATGTCGCCTCCACAAGTATGGTTGGCCCAATAATACATCAGCTACATCAAGAGGAGCAACATCACACAATACCTCATCCATGAATGGCTTGATACTGTATGGAAGGCGGCACTACTGGCGGATGCAGAGATCTCTCCCTGGGTGGAGCCACTCGATGGTATATGGCTGCGGGTGTGCTATGGTTGGTAGGCTAAGCCGCTTCATGACCTCTGCTGAGATGAGGTTCTTTTGGCTTCCGCTATCGACGAGAAATTGTAGCGGAGAACCCTTCACCCACATCTGCGACTGGAAGAGGCACTCCCCCTCCTCTGGATCCTTTGGACCCTCCCTTTGGATCTTGGTGGTGGCAACAATGGCACTGGGATCCACATCAATGATCTACTTCCCTTTGTCATTTCCTTTGTCTGGTTCTAACTCAAGATCAGAAAATGCATCTGATTCGGGTGCCTTTAGTTCGGCCACCAAAGACTGTTTGGCCCGACACTCGTTTGTGCTGTGAGTGGGGCTGTTATGAAATTCACACCACTTCCCTTTTGAGTCGCATTGCTTTGGCCTTGCCCCTTGTTCTTCGGTTCGGATTCGCAGATCCAAAGTCTCACTTCTTCTGCTTAAATTTCTGCTCGATCTTGGCGGCATAGCGATATGCCGTGCCAAGCGATGTAATGTCGAGGAACTCCATTTCCTCTTGAATGTGTTTGTGTAGACAACCGCGGTACTTGAGCACCAAATGTCTCTTTGAATCTTTAATACCCAACTTTGTGTGCAGGGTATGGAACAGATTCGTCAGTTCGTGCACATCTTGATCCTTTTGTTGCCGCAGCGTGGTCCATTGGATGTATTTGTCCTCATAGCTCCCCACGGGGTAATATTGTTCCTTGATGCCGTCTCGAAACGAATTCCAAGTGGGTGTGGCCGAGAACAGAGAGGGTTCCCCTTCGCCCTCTTGCTCATGGTAGGTTTCCCACCAGTCTTTGACATGGGGGGCAGCTTTGAGGAGTGCAAAAATAATCTTTTCTCGGTCAGAGAAGTCATGGACCGAGAAATACCCTTCCAACAAATTTAACCATCTGTCTACAACATCTGCATCTATTTTTCCTTCAAATATAGGAATTTCAAAGTTTACCTGTACCTTGAAGGGAGTGGCGCCTCCAGAGTGGCTGTTGGATGTAGATGCGCCATATGTGGGCAGTCGTTGAAGGATTTGAGCAAAGTTATCCATCATCGCGTTCCTTTGTTTCTCGAGGGCCTCCTCGAGCAGTATTTTGATAGGATCTCCTGCTCCCTCGTCTTTCTTTTCTTCTGCCATGGGAGGTCGTCGGGGTTTGTGAGGCTGATCTTGCAAGGGTTCAACCAGATTGAGCCCTAACTCCTTATACCCTGACCGCGTTGGGGACATGCAAAGAAAAACAAAGAAAGAGCAGACCCGCTTGATACCACTGATCCGGATTTTATGCAGGAACGAAACAGAATACAAAAATAACCATGAACATAGAGATGCAGCGGAAATAATGCTTCATTTCATTAATGTCAAATAACAGAAATATGCTTACAAGCATAATGGAAATAAAATAGCTAGGGTGCTGGTAGCGAATCTCTGAGAAGAGATGTGATGGCCACAGACCTTTGAACTGTGTTATAATGAGGCTTGAGGGCCTATTTATTGTTGAGAAACAATGTAGAATCCGAAACCTCCAAAAACCTAGCTGTAGGAGATGAGGCGCCAAAACTGTGGGCGCCCGTTTGGGTAAATTGGTGGTTCAATTTCTCGGGGGGCGTAACTTTGGCATCCGATCTCCGTTTGACGCGCTCAATAGCTCGTTAGAAAGATCTATCCGAGGAGTACAACTTTTGAACAAGCAACATCAGTCCATGGACCCATTTTTCTCTCCGTTTTCCCAAAAAACGTCGTTTAGGGCCTCAAAACGGCTCCGGAAGTTCAGGACCCAAAAAACTGCTAAAAATAGTAAGTTTTGTTACAACTTGAAAATTGAAAGAACTGATGGTGGGGGTTTAAATGGACTCGGTGGGTGGCCACCAATATGCATCTGGATTACTAATGCCCCAAAACGGCTCCGGGAGTGGAGGACCCGAAAACCTGCTAAAAATAGTAAGTTGTGCTAAATGTGAAGAGCTGCAAGAGTTGATGGTGCTAGTCCAAATTGAATAGGTGGGTGGCCACCAATATCCACCTGGATCAAATGTAATCCTAGCCGACCTAACAATAATAATTTAAGGGCACAATAATAACAATATGGGGGTTACAGGGCTACAATAATAACAATAGGGAGATTACACTAACAATAATAAGGGACTATACTAGTAATATAGGGACCTAACAACAACCAAGAAAAAATATATGCACTTTTGCATGGTGTAATTTTGGCCTTGGAAGTCAAGGTTAGAGCTTTAATATTCATGAGGTACTCCTTAGTGGTCATTAAGGCAATGCTAAGGAAAACATCTCCATTGCATAGCAAGCTTCCAATCACCATAGCTTGAGTAGAAAAGGAGGGAGGTTCATTATTTAAAACCTCATATATCATGTTAAGAAAGAATTAAATTTTGAAGTTGATTTTTAGGCTAAGAAAGCCACTTATATTAGCTTGGGAGAATATATTAGAAATGGGAGCGTTCACATTGCATTAACCCTTAAGGTTTGGTATGGTAAGGTGTTTGGTCAATTTAGTGTGTCCTAAATTGCTGCATTTAATTTGTCAATCCGGGATTCGTAAGCTGATGAAGTGCGGCGCACTATATGTGCAAGATAACCTATTTCTTAACTTTTTGTCGTTTTTGGTTTTCTAAGGTGAGATGAAAATTCTAAAATGAAAACAAGTATGGTTATGTTTGTTCAAGGAAATGATATCCTCTATAATGATTTACCAACTTGAAACTTAAAAAGGAATTTGAAACATACAATGACAAAACTTGAAAGGAAATGAAAATGTGCTGCTGAAATGAAAATGTGATGCTAGTCTAATAAATCAAACAGTGAACTAGTGAGCATGAAACCAAACTATTCTTGCTGCTGTCTAAACACAAAAGAAACTATGCTGAAAGAAATTCAAAAGTTGCAATAAAGTAAATCTAAATCAAATTACATCAACTTGTCTTCTGATCCTTCATCATTAGTCCAGCTATGATTTTCGGAAGTAACCATAAACAACTTGAGTAACTGATATCTATCTTGCAGAAAGTAAACTAATATCAAACCACACATTCATAATTCAATCCCTCACCATTAGTCCAGCTGTGGCTTTCAGAGGCAACTGAAGATGTTGTGAGCAATTTAATATATCTAACTTGCAGAAAGGGAACTAATATCAAACTACACATTTCATAATACAATCCCTCACCATCAGTCCAGCTGTGGCTTTCGGAGGCAACTGAAGATGTTATGAGCAGTTTAATATATCTAAATTTAACTACGAAACAAAAATGAATCAAACAAACGATACGAAATTAAACAGAAACTAAGAAAAACAAATTAGCAGCAGAACAATGTTAATTCCATGTCATTAGTCAAAAAGTTATGCAAATGCCCGGGCTGCCTATCTATAACCTGAAACAAGAACACTGATCAGTAATCAATAACATAAAGCATGAAAGACAGAAGTGAAATGGAAAGCATGAAAGTTTATAAACAGAAATGAAGCATATATACCATGAAAGATGCAATGTATAAACATGTGAATGGATTATGGCACAATGAGCTTTAAAGAAATAAAATAAGAACTATACAATAATGTACAGAACCTTGGCGAGTGCAGGGGCCCTCTACACCAGCCTTGGCAACAATCTTCAAGTACGAATTACATTTGGAAACAGAGTCTTCTTATATTAAAATGCAGTCATAACAGTAAGGTGGTATTACGGCACAAAGGCAGCGTAATTACATTACAGAGTAGACTAATAAAAACTAACAGAGAGAGTGTAATCTAATATGCGTATACAAATGCATTATTTATAACAAAAGAAATATAACTGATTCCTAAAGTTTATGCTGATGGAGAACACGTAGACCGTTACGTCTACAGACCTAGGATCATGGCCGTATTGAAGAGTAAATCTATGAGGAGTGGATGTTTGAATTCGGCTATGGAGCCGTGTACAGATGTTGATTTGTCCCCCGCAACTCAGAAACGGCCATATGAACCTTCACGTGACACGAAACAGAGTCCTGTCACCGTGGGACTCTACGGTTGACTTCCATTTGGACATCTTTGACCGTAGCCTCCTTTGATGAATTTTCTCAAGCCAATAGGACACGATCCATGTCCACATCATTTCTGACTTGCCCATGTGGCTCGTTTTTCCTGTAGACACCTGTAACATAGAGTTTCACAAAATGGCTGTGGAAAGTGGCAAGATTCCGCAGCTAGATGAGAAAAATCTAAATCAAACAGCAGACACAAAAATATAATTAAAAACCATGTTAGATGCTCTTTTGCAATTAATACACAATGATATTGACAACTTGGGAGGTTCAGGTGGATGAAAAAGGTATAGAAAAGTGTATGGAAAAGATGCAGATTTGAGACTCAACATACCCCCACTGTGAATGTGTTGCATGTCCTCATGCAACCAAAATTTTGATAATCCTTCCTCAGTTCATATGCCTTGACACTTCAGCCAGCACATCCAATCCTCTCGTCCTCTTCCTTGGTGCTGCCAACATTCTGGGTTTCTTCATTAAGCACCTAAATTTGATATTAACCAGTGCTCTGCTTAACTTCTGGCATTTCCTTTTCAATTTCTTGTTCTTCTTCTGCCATATTCCCAGGTGTAGCATGGTATTATCATGAATTATTTTGTCTAATTTGCCTTGTTCCTTCAATGTCTCATTTTCATTTTTAATGTGTCTATTCAAAAGCTCTAGCTCAAAGATTTCCTGTTTCAGTGATTGAACTAGGTCATCTTGTACTGTGTGAGGCTGGATGGACGAAGTACTGGGACCTGTAGCTGCCTTTTCCAAAGATTCTATATAATCATATACTTCCTGCTGCTTGGGGTCTATATCAGGTGTCATTTTTATTGGGCTGTCCCCAAAATGCCGTAAAGGAGAGTTATCTTCAAAATTTGGCTGAGAAGGGCTCACATCAATATCTTGCTGAGAATGGGATGGACTATGGTCAATGTTTGACTGAGAATGAAATGAACCAGGTTCACTAACTGACTGAGATGGACTATGGTCAGCTGGGGACTGTTCAGATGTTTCCTCTCCCAAATCAATGAAATGAGGACCCTTCATTTGCGTTTTCCTCAATTTCCCCTTAAGTCTGCTGCTTCTTCTCACACGCTGTGGTCCACTATCTTTTTGCTTTTGTTTCCCTTTCTCTGTCTTCTTGGCCATAGATGAATGTTTTTGAAGATAAAGTAATCTTTCAGATAACACTTGATGATCTTCTTCTTCGGAAGAAGGGGTTTGATGTATAGCCTCAATAGTTTTTCTCTCTTTTGGTGTTATTGGCTTCTTATCCTTAATTTCTTTCTTCTTCCTCTTTGACAGCCTCTCTTCCCTATCAGTTCTTTCAATTGTAGTAGTAGGAGTATTTTGAATTTCATCAATTGTTCTTTTTCTCCTACCTCTTCTTGCTGTGCTACCTTCAGGAATTTCTTGAGTAGGAGTAATTTGAGTTTCATCATTTATTCTTTTTCTTCTACTCCTTCTTGTTGTACTACCTTCAGAAATTTCCTGAGGTTCCTCAAAGAAATTTCTAACCAAAAATTGTTCCCATGTGTCTTTCTTCTCCTTTAACTCTTTTTCAATCAAAATTTTTACAAGACCGTGGTGATATAGATGTGGTTCTACATCTCCTAAATGCTTCTGAACAGTCACAGGCATTTTCTTCAAACTATTGAATAGAAAATATGGGAGATTGAGAGTTTGATTATCTAGAAAATTCATCAGCAACCTGGTATGGTACATATACATGGACCCAAAACGGCCTTCACAAGTAATGAATTTTTGAACAACTAGCAGCAAAGTAGCCCATTCCTCTTTCAATGCATGAACAAGAATTCCTCTTTTAAAAACAGTTATGTCCATACCTTGGTTTTGTAAGATTGTTCTCCAAGCTTCATCACTGATGCTTTTATTCTTAAACCAACGCTCACCCTCTTGAAGAAGTTATGTGGCAGATGCTATAGATGCTTCATTAACCACAAACTTAAGGTCTCCAATCTCTACTTCCAAGCCATTGAACGACCTTGCGAATGCCTTTGTCACTTCTTTATGATAACCTCTGAATTTCTGGATAAACCGCAGCCACTTTGCTTTCTTCAATATATCCCTTACTTGCGGATATCCCTCCATAAACTTAGGTCCTTCCGGTTCTGCTCTTAGCAATTTACCCATTAAGTCTGCTGTTTCTTCACAAGTTTGCCTGCGTGAGGGTTCAATGGAAATAGAACGGCTGAATGCACGGAGATGAGCACAATGACTGTAGGTAAATATCAGAGAGTGGGTATGCAGACTATAGCGTAATAGAGAACGAAATGGAGTGAGCATAACAGAGAGGGGTTTCGTGAACACGACAGAGATACGGGTGTGAGATTAACAGAGTATAACACATCCGGAAGTGTTTTGAAATTTGGTGGCTGCGAAATAAATGTGAGCACGTTTAAACAACGGCTATGGATTTATGCGGCTGTAAGAGTCCGTGGTCAAATCAACTACGTCTCATTGTCACCGGTGGAATATCATAATATGAGTGAAGATCGGGGGTTTAATTATGGAACCGTTTGAGAATGAATGCGGGAGGATAATATGGAGATCGTGAAAGGGTTACGGAAGTTGTCAATATAATCATTGCACATAATGGATGGAGCTTATGGTTTAGAACTATATAAAAATGTGTTTTTCAATGCTATTTGAAATGAATTTTACTCATACCTTGGAATCTTTTGCCTTTTCCCTGGTCTTCAACTAGTTGCTCTTCATTGGTGTCTTGAATGCTCCATGTCTTCATAATTGATCCTCTCACCTGCATTTAATTTCATGATTATGGAAATAACATCTGACTATACATTCTTTTGAAAACAGAGTAGTAGCTGCGGAATCTGCTTCTAGCTGCGGAAACTGGAGTCAGCTGCGGAAACAGATGTCAGCTGCGGAAACTGACACAGCTATTATTTGGATGAATGGAAATGAACGGATGACAAATAACTGAATGGAATGGTCATGAAAAAGAATTTTATTGATGAAATGGATAAAATGAAGTGGAATGGAGTGAAATGAAGTGAAATGAAATGGAATGAAGTGGAATGAAATGGAGTGGTGGTCACAAAACTTGTGAAATGAAAGAGAGAGATTTTTTTGGAAAATATAGGGTGTCAGGTGTTCCTGATTTTCACCCAATATTTTCTGTATAAGACTGCCAATCAGTGATTGGTTTTCAGGCTTATACAATTTTTATTTTTATTTTTTTAACTGAAAAGAACAAAAGCTAGGCTGGTGGAGAAGAAGAATTCTTCTGTACCAGCCTGATTGCAGAACTTTCTTGAAACATTTTGACAAAATCCTCTTTTGAGAGTGGCTTATGATAAACTTTCAATATATGGCCATTCACAATAAGAGGAGTTTGAAACTCATCAATGGTCTTGATTCTTACCGCTCCATTGCTAAAGATCTTGTCAATCTCATATGGCCCAAGCAAATGAGTCTGAAATTTTCCTTGAAAATCTTTAAACTTGGAATCAAATAACAATGCCCAATCTCCTTCTTGAAACTTCTTCTCTTTGATGTACTTGTCATGCCATTTAGCTCTTTGATATTGAACTAGATCAGTTTTTAGAATTGCCTCTTGTCTGATCTCATCTAGCTCATTCAATTGCTCCATTCTATGCTTTTGGGCTTCTGATAAGTCCATCCCCAACTGAACTGCTATCTTGAGGGTCTTGACTTGGAACTCAATGGGGAGCAAGACTTCTTTCCCATAAACAAGTTCATAGGGAGAATGTCCTGTTGTATTTCTCCATGTAGTTCTGTAGGCCCACAAGGCTTCAGGAAGCCTTTCTGCCCAATCTCTTCTATGTAGATGAACATTTTTGGTGATGATACTTTCAAGAACTTTGTTTGTGGACTCCACTTGACCATTTTCTTGTGGATGGTAAGGAGTAGATCTTCTGTGCTTGATTTTGTATTCTTCCATCAACTTTTCCACCAAATTGGATGTGAATTGGCTCCCCTGATCTGTCACAATTTCTCTTGGAACACGAAAGCGAGTAAAAATATCCTCATAAAGAAAATGAACAACTGAATTTTCAGTAGCAGATACTAATGCTTTAGCTTCTACCCATTTAGTAACATAATCAGTACAAACCAATATATACTTCTTTTGCTTAGATGGTGGATTAATAGGTCCGATGAAATCTAAAGCCCATTTTTCAAAGGGTTCAATGAGTACCTGTGTTTGCAATGGCATTTCATTTGAAAGGGTAGGTTTCCCTACTCTTTGGCAGCTGTCACACCTTTTGACATATTGTTTTGCATCTTTGAAGAGGGAAGGCCAATAATATCCTAAAGAAAGGATTTTATAGGCCGTGCTTTTGTCTGCAAAGTGCCCGCCGCATGGTTCATCATGACATGCCTTAAGAATATCAGGCATTTCATCTTCCCTGACACATCTTCTGATCACAAGATCTGGCCCTATTTTAAACAATTCGTTAGAAATCCATGAATATTTTGAACTCTCCTGAATAATTTTTCGTTTTCACTTGGAAATAAATGTGAAGGTAGTTTTCCTGTAACCAAATAGTTAGCAATATCTGCATACCAAGGAGTCTTAATAGTTACTGCAAACAAGTATTCATCAGGAAACTTATCCTCTACAGGAGAATCTTCTTTAGTATTCTGAATCCTAGACAAGAAATCAGCTACTGTATTTTGTTTTCCTGGTCTATCCAACACGGTAATATTGAATTCTTGCAAAAGTAAGAGCCATCTTGTCACTCTGCCATTAGTAACAGGTTTGTTCATTAAATATCTAATTGCAGAATGGTCAGTATGAATAAAAGTTTCATAACCTGTTATGTAATGTCTAAACTTATTAATTGCATGAACAACAGCTAAAAACTCTTTTTCAGTCACAGTATAGTTCAACTCTGTGGGAGTCAAATTTTTACTGGTATAATAAATGGCATAAAGAACTAAATCTTTTTGACCCAACACAGCTCCTAGAGCTGTATCTGAAGCATCCGTAGAAATATGGAAAGGGAGTTTCCAATTTGGTCCTCTCAAGATAGGTGCTTCAGATATTCTCGTTTTCAAAGTTTCAAAAGCTGATTGACAATAAGGATCCCATTTAAATTCACAGTCTTTTGTAAGCAATTTGAAGAGTGGAGATGCTATTTTAGTGAAGTTTTCTATAAATCTTCTATAGTAACCAGTAAATCCTAGAAAACTTCTAACATCTCTTTGACAATTTGGAATAGGCAACTTGGAGATGACTTCAACTTTTGATCTATCAACCTTAATCCCATCTCCTGAAATATAATGTCCTAAAACAATCCCTTTAGTAAACATCATAAAGCATTTTTCATGGCTTAATGAAAGGTTTGTTTCTTTACATCTTATAAGAACTTTTTCCAAATTTTCTAATGCCTCTTCAAATGAATTACCATAAACTGTAAAATCATCCATATAAACCTCTACACAATCATGGATTAGATCAGAAAAAATTCCTAGTACTGCTCTTTGGAATGTTGCAGGTGCATTACATAACCAAAAAGGAAGTACTCGGTAGGCAAAAGTTCCCCATGGACAAGTAAATGTGGTCTTATCTTGATCTTCAGGTGCTACCTGAATTTGATTATAGCCACTAAAACCATCCAAAAATGAAAAGTACTTTTTACCTGCTAATGTATCTAATACTTGATCGATAAAAGGCAAAGGAAAGTGATCCTTCAAAGTTGCTTTATTCAATTCCCTGTAATCAATGCATACCCTCCATTTACCATTCTTTTTAGGTACTATAACCAGAGGAGAAACCCATCGGCTATATGAAATTGGATAAATGAAGTTTACATTGAGTAGTTTTTGGAGCTCTTCTTTCACTATCTCCCTAAGATTTGGATTCATCCTTCTTTGAGGTTGTCTGATTGGTCTACTGTTTTCCTCAATATAGATATGATGGATGCAAGTCTTGGGATCAATACCTTTCATGTCAGTATACTCCCATGCAAATGCAGTAGAATGTTTTTGCAAGATTTTGATTAGTTCTTTTTGTTGTGACTTTTCCAAATGTTTGTTGATATTCAATGTTTTTCATGGAAAAATCTCAATGGTAGAACTACCAAACTCTTCCATAGAGTAAAGAGACATTTGTCTTGATGATAAATATTCTATGTCGGATTCCAACTGAAATTGTGTGGGGTCATATTCTGAAGATGTCTCAAAATTTTCTAATGTGTTCAGAATTTGACTATCCTCACTGATTTCAGAAATGGTAAAGACAGGTTGTATAGTGTCCTCATCATCAACCCATTCATTTTCTCCTACTTTTGTGATTGCTTTTGTTGGAGGATACAAATTGAATTTCTTTGTCGAATTACCATTAGAAATGTACATATCCCCAGATCTACAACTAATGAAAGCATCAGCTGTGGCTAGCCAAGGTCTTCCTAAGATAAGTGGGTGCCCTCCTAGATTACTCTTGGGGGTCAAAATCATAAAATCTACTGGATATTCCCAAGAATCTAAGGAGACTGAAATATCTTCTAATACACCATCTGGTTTAATAATTGATCGATCTGCAAGTTGCAGTAAAGTAGGTGTAAAAAGAAGGTTAGGAAGTTTTTGCTGGTCCATAGTCTGTCTACTCATAATGTTAATAGCAGCCCCTAAGTCAATCGATGTGTTTGGAATTTCTATCCCATTTATATGTGTCTTGACAATTGGACTTCCTGGATCTACATACTTCTGCATGGTAATTTTTCCCATCATAATGTCTGCAATCTTTCCTACCAGGTGGATTCTTCTTGTGTCCTTTAGCTTCCTTCCTGTTCTTTTGAAACTCAACTCCTTTATGGTTTTTGCTAGAATAGGAATTTCTCGAATGGCTTGTAGCAATGGAATCTTGATACAAACATTCTTCAATTCATCTAGAAAGTCATAGTTGGGCAACAAGATTTGTTTTTCCACCCCCTTATCAATTTGTAGTCTTTCCGGAAAAGGAGGTGTAGATGAAGATACAGGTTGCTCAACTATAGGAGTTGTGGATGTTAGCTTTTCTTTTTCTTTTTGAATTTTTGAATTTTGAAGAGATTCTTCCTCAGAACCTTTATTTACTTGAAGAGAGTCCTCCTCAGAGGTATCTTGCTCTTGAATATCTATAGAAAGTTTTTCTAAAACTCTACCAGATCTGAGTTGTACATCGTTGAGAGGAACAATCATATAGGTAGGAAATTGTTGTCCTTCTACCATATAAGTAGTTTGAGGATTCTTATTATTAGGATTTGGCAATGGCTGAGCTGGAAGTTGATTTTTCTTCTGTTGGTATGGGAGCATGAGTTGAGGATTTGTATTTTGTTGAGAAGGTTGTTGTTGTGGAAATGGCAATGAAAGTTGTGGATTTGGGGTTGGAAGTTGTGGAGCTTGTTGATTTTGAAAAGATGGAGGATATTGATAAAATTGAGCAAATCTCCCATAAGGATTTTGCATCCCTTGTACCCATGGTTGATATGGATTCTGATGTTAGGGCCAAGGTTGTTGCCAAGGATTCCAATTTGGTGGGGTTTGAAAATTCATAGGGTTGTTAAACCCTTGAGTTTGTTGTCCCTGCCAAGGTCTTCTTGCAACAAAGCAGAGAGATTCTACTGAATTTGGGTCTTCTTGAAAGACAGCTTTGAGTCCAGGAATTGAAGGAAAATCCTTGATCTCATGATTCTCTGAGCAAATCATACATGTTTCTACAACTTTTGCATCCAAGGGACATTCCCTTAAAGCATGTTTCTTTCTACATTTCGGACAAAAGATGGCTAAGGCATCTGTTTCTGCTTTCTGCTTGTTTTGGATTTTAAGGGTGTGTAGTTGTTCACTAAGGCTCCCTAAGATATCAGTTTTGAACTCATCAAGCATATTACCAATCTCTGCCCTACTTACTGATCCAGTTGCAGATTTGTTAGCCCTAATAAGAGAAGGATCCCTGGGCCCTTTTCCTGTTTTAGATTTTCCTCTTGAGAGATGGACACATAGTTCTGTTATGTCACGAAGTGGAAGTTGAGAAATGTCTCCTTTCCCCATCATGTTTAAAATATCTATCCATTCATCTCTAATGGCTTTTAATATGAGGGCTTTCAAGGTTTCATCATCTAAGTTACTCATCTTTGCTCTTTTTAAGTTGTATTGAAATCTTTCAAGTAAATCTTCCAAGTTTTCATCTTCTTTTTGCATCATTTTGAATACCTCATCCTTGTGATTGGTGGGCATACAATAGTCCAAGTATCTATCCAAAAATGTTTGTTTCATATCATTCCAAGTCCTAATAGATTAAGTGGCTAATCCCATGAACCATTTCAAAGCAGCTCCCTTCAATGTTGAAGGAAACAGTTTGAGTTTTTGAGAGTCTTCCATATAGTCATAGGTTCGGCACACGACTTCAAACTCAAACAGAAATGTTTCAAGATCCTCACTTCGCAATCCATAAAAGTTAGGGAGAACAGATGGTGAGATATTTTTCATCGTTGTATGAGTTTCCTCATCAACTATAGGGAATCCAAACAAGTTGTCTCCCTCCCTATTTCTTCCATTATTTCCTTCACCATTGTTGTCTCCATTGTTTCCTCCTCTTCTACCTCTACCTCTACCTCCATCTATTACTTCCTCTGCCATGATAGTTTCTTTAGAGTCCTTAAAGTCCTCTAGTTCTTCTATCAGGGAGGATGAGAGAGAGTCTCTTTGTTTTCTAAATGGGTTTTAGTAGGTGGTATAGGAGAATCCTCTAATTCAGCTGTTCCTTGACTTCCAAAAATCTTAAGGCTAGGGGTAGATGGTGGTGAGTCTGGTCTATGCCTTGAAGAAGATGGAGTTGTGAAAATCGAACTCTTGGCTTTAGCTATAAACCTTCCCCTAGAATCTCTTGCTCTATGCATGTCATTTTTTATTTTTTTAAAAGTTGGGCTAATAATTCTCTTTCTGATCTTCCAGGTCACACTAGGTGCAAGAAGAGAGCATACTTAAGAAATTACTGAACCAATAACTCTCTTTTCTGATCCTCCGGATCACACTAGGTGCAAGAGGAGAGCATACTTCAAGAAGTTATCAAGTTTTCCCTTCTTTTATTATTTTGTTTTTTTTTTTTTAAGAAATTGGCTACCTATTTACACTTCCCCGGCAACGGCGCCAAAATGTTTGGTCAATTTAGTGTGTCCTAAATTGCTGCATTTAATTTTTCAATCCGGGATTCGTAAGCTGATGAAGTGCGGCGCACTATATGTGCAAGATAACCTATTTCTTAACTTTTTGTCATTTTTGGTTTTCTAGGATGAAATGGAAATTCTAAAATGAAAACAAGTATAGTTATGTTTGTTCAAGGAAATGATATCCTCTATAATGATTTACCAACTTGAAACTTAAAAAGGAATTTGAAAATTACAATGACAAAACTTGAAAGGAAATGAAAATGTGCTGTTGAAATGAAAAGGTGCTACTAGTCTAATAAATCAAAACAGTGAACTAGTGAGCATGAAACCAAACTATTCTTGCTGCTGTCTAAACACAAAAGAAACTATGCTGAAAGAAATCCAAAAGTTGCAATAAAGTAAATCTAAATCAAATTACATCAACTTGTCCTCTGATCCCTCATCATTAGTCCAGCTATGATTTTCGGAAGTAACCATAAACAACTTGAGTAACTGATATCTAACTTGCAGAAAGTAAACTAATATCAAACCATACATTCATAATTCAATCCCTCACCATCAATCCAGCTGTGGCTTTCGGAGGTAACTGAAGATGTCATGCACAATTTAATATATCTAAATTTGCAGAAAGGAAACTAATACCAAACTACACATTTCATAATACAATCCCTCACCATCAGTCCAGATGTGGCTTTCGGAGGCAACTGAAGATGTTATAAGCAGTTTAATATATCTAAATTTAACTACTGAAGCAAATGAGAAAAATTGAATTAAACAAAGCAGTACTGAAATTAAACAGAAACTAAGAAAAACAAATTAGCAGCAGAACAATGTTAATTCCATGTCATTAGTCAAAAAGTTATGCAAATGCCTATGCTGCCTATCTATAACCTGAACAAGAACACTGATCAGTAATCAATAACATAAAACATGAAAGACAGAAGTGAAATGGAAAGCATGAAAGTTTATAAACAGAAATGAAGCATATATACCATGAAAGATGCAATGTATAAACATGTGAATGGATTATGGCACAATGAGCTTTAAAGAAATAAAAAAAGAACTATACAATAATGCACAGAACCTTGGCGAGTGCAGGGGCCCTCTACACCAGCCTTGGCAACAATCTTCAAGTACGAATTACGTTTGGAAACAGAGTCTTCTTATATTAAAATGCAGTCATAACAGTAAGGTGGTATTACGGCACAAAGGCAGCATAATTACATTACAGAGCAGACTAATAAAAACTAACAGAGACTAATCTAATGTGCGTATACAAACGCGTTATATATAACAAAAGAAATATAACTGTCTCCTAAAGTTTATGATGATGGAGAACACGTAGACTGTTACGTCCACAGATCTAGGATCATGGCCGTGTTGAAGAGTAAATCTATGAGGAGTGGATGTTTGAATTCGGCTATGGAGCCATGTACAGATGTTGATTTGTCCTCCGCAACTCATAAACGGCCATATGAACCTTCACGTGACACGAAACAGAGTCCTGTCACCGTGGGACTCTACAGTTGACTTCCATTTGGACATCTTTGACCGTAGCCTCCTTTGATGAATTTTCTCGAGCCAATAGGAGGCGATCACATGTCACATCATTTGCAGCTTGCCATGTGGCTCGTTTTTCTACCAGCAGGCCTGTAACATAGAGTTTCACAAAATGGCTGCGGAAAGTTGCAGCAGCTGCGGAAAGTGGCAAGATTCCGCAGCTAGATGAGCAAAATCTAAATCAAACAGCAGACACAAAAATATAATTAAAAACCATGTTAGATGCTCTTATGCAATTAATATACAATGATATTGACAACTTGGGAGGCTCAGGTGGATGAAAAAGGTATAGAAAAGTGTATGGAAAAGATGCAGATTTGAGACTCAACATAAGGCATGTCAGTCAACATTTAATCCTTGCATGATTCAAATCCTAATCAACTTTGTGGCATCAAAATGGGAGTAATGAGGACATGGGTTAGCCTCCATTGCATGCAAGTCTTTACCATGGCTCCAATTTGCAAATGTAGTTGTATGTATGATCTGAAATCTTTGATTTACTGGCATTATCCAAGATATTTTCTCTGGTTGATGTTAGAAGAATTGCATGAAAGAGAATTAAAAACCATATCTATAAATACTTAAAGAATAAGCAACATAAAGGAGACCATAAGACAATGCACACAAAAATTTGATAACGGAGTTCGTCCAATGTGCACTACATCTCCAGGGCCTGCTTCAATAGTAGGGAGACTACTTCATTCTTCTCATAAGAAAGAGGCAAGTAAATGGAAAAACACATTATTATACCTACATTCCTGGGAGTGACTTGAAATTCGACTACTCAAATGACAACAACCACAACACCAGTATATATGTCTCGTTCTCTTGATACTTTTGACTGTAAAAATGACCCACTTCTAAAAGGAAAATTATTGTCTCGAACTTCGTGCCAAACAATTAATGAGGAAGGTAAGTGTTTGTGAATTTAATTCTCTTAATTTTGTTACATAAATTATCGACCGGAGTTGGTAAAATTGTGAAGTGCAAGTGCACTATATGTGCTAGAAGCCTCTTTTAATTTAGTTTATTGGTGTGATGATTGAGTTTGTAGAGATTGCTTCTAAGGATGTTTTTATTCTTATGTTCCTAATGAAATAAATTTAAATCACAACTAAGTTCTAAAAATCAACATGCTTTCATTCTGCAAAAACTAAAAGAAACCTTCTCTATCTTATGAAGAAATCTTAACTAATTTGTTAGTTTTTAAAAATTCTAACACTCTAGTGTAAGAAGATAAAATAAAATTCTAGAAAAGGAAATTTATACATTTTTATGTTTTTGAAATGAAATGTTATGGCAATGAAACTTGTTAAGAAAAAGAAAAAGAAAACGCCATTACTCTCAAAATAAATCACTCATGCTCGTGAAAAGAACTCATTCAAAAACTCGAAAAGAAATCACTCAATGTTTTTTGAAGCAAACCACACATGAACTTGTGAAACTATTTTAAAATAAATCATTGTTGCTCTTGAAAGTACTACTATGAATCAATCTACAATTTGATAATTTGAAAATGAAGATTAATGAAACTATGATAAAGGAAAACTATGGAAACGTCGACTTTGAATGGAAAATTGGAATTCTAAAAACCACTACAACAAATGACAAATTGGAATTATGAAAATAACTACATCAAATGATAAAATGAAAGCATGAAAACAACTACATTAAAAACATAAAATGCAGAACCTTCACTATTTGCAGGGGCCCTCCACAAACAGGCGGTTAAATATTTACTCCAATAGTTAGCTACACATCAAGTCTTCAAGCTACTTCTTCATTAAAAAGGAATGAAAAACAAAGTTTTAAAACTTCACAGTATGCTTCAGAAAATTAACCTCCCTTCTTTGTTTCAATGGAGTGTTTATATAGGGGTTATAATGTAACTTCATGGAGCTTCATATGGCTAAATATCAAAACTGAATGGAAACCTAGTTGCCACGAATTTGATGAAGAACACTCCATTCCAACCTCTGTTTGCTTGATTGGGCGTTTATTGACATATGAGCGCAATGTTTGCTCACGCAACTAAAAAATAGAGCTCCAAAGAACATGAAATATCTCTAAAATGGTAACGAATATGGGAAAATTATTCATAAATAACTTAATTGGGCCCATGCTGAACAAAACCCATGTTTGTGTTTTGCGAGATTCACTTTTTTTTTTGCTTAGAAAACGCGTTTTAAGTTGGTTGGTCAAAACTGCTGCGATTTTCCCTTGATCTTTGCCTGGAGGTCCACATGTGCGAGATGGGTGGAATTTTACCAACAACAATCCATATTGGAGCTTCTAGAAACAATGTCCATGTGTCAGATTTCATTCTAGAGTGGTGCTACTACCTCAACGATGGAGATAGTTGTGGAAACTTGGCTAACTGTAGAAATTTGCACTCACAAAACTATCATTAGTAAAATCAAGCATAATTCTCTTTAATTCATTAAAAATAATATAAATAATAATAATAAATGATGTAAACATGTATGCGGGAATTTGGTGTGTTTATGAAGAAATGTGGTTAAAAATGATGACAATGGGTGGATGGAATGATGCGAAAATGGATGGTTTCATCAACAAAATTATGACAAATTGAAGGCTCAACATTCCCCCACACTGGATATTTTGCATGTCCTCATGCAAACAAAGCATTGCAAAGTTTCATAATTCAACCGGTTCTTTGTGTTCCTTATTCTGCCATTTCAACTAAATCCTTGACCAAAGCTCCAAGAGAGCAATATTGACCCTCTATCTCAATAAGATGCACTTTTCTCTCTTTGTTTTTCAAGATTACTAATCTGGTAACATAACTCTTTGTTTCTACAGTTGATTATCGTGTCATTAGAGCAAAAAAAGAAGAGTTACCCATCCTCCTTTGAAAGTCAAACAACTTGAAGTTTTCACATACGAGGTTGCTCATGGATGTTATAGAGGTAGAAGTGATACCTGCTGATTTGTTCTTTTCTTAATAAAAACAACCCTTCATTATTTATTATATGCAACTTGTGTGAAAAGAAAGGATGCCCATATAGTAGCATATCCAAGTACTTGTCATTATTTTAATTGTGCTCAAATTGTTCAAGCCTTGGTAGAATACCATATTGTGAAGAGCACATCAAGACTTTTACTCCATCTATAGAATGTGCTTTCCATCCTTGTGAAGTTCATCCCATTAGTATGGCTGGAAATGATCACAGATTACAACCCATAATGATTGTCTTCTTATCATCCATGAATAGAAACCAATCATATTTCAACAATGTTATCAAATATTTTCTTCAAGAACTCACAAACTAATGAATGAAGAAGACTCCTAATGTGAAGCTTTTGACAAGATGAGTTGCACATAACACAAAATAAGAGTTGTTGTTGAGGGTTATACAACTTATCAAAGCCTAAAATATGCTTTCAAGTGATTTCAAGAGTGTGTGAAGAAAGCCTTGTTGCAATCTTCTTCTTGTGGCTTTGCACTCATCATTTCTTGGCTTCCATTAAAAATCTGAAGATGAGCAATATGGCACATAATTTAAGTTCTCAATGTATTTTTTGATCATGTGCTACAAACATGTAACATGAAGTCAAGTTTTTCTATTTGTAAGATAATTATATTTCTCAAGAACATCATGTTGATGGACCATTAAGGAAAGCATGGATTAACCAAGAAGAGAAAGTTTAGATGAGTGGTGAAAGCATAGAAGATCATCATTACGACTGTGGAAAACAATGAGATAATTGCATGGGTGGCATGATTTTTTTGATAAAGAATCTATCATAACTTGTGGGATTGGTTGTTAAAAGGTATGACAAAACATAATGGGAGAAAGATTGGAACAACATGTTTACAATAGCTTTTCATCAAAATTTCTAGAATTTTTAGCAAATTAAAAAGTTTAAGGCTAGTTTTACCTCAACCTTTTGGAATTGGAGAAGAGAACATGATATGATGGCTGATTTGGTGTTTATTTGGCTCAAGTACTCTGCTCCATGATGCGTTGACCTCCACTTTGACCTTGCTCCACAAAATGTATCTTTTTCATGTAGAAAATTTGTTTTCCCAATTTATCTCAAATGGTAAATCAGATTATCCTAAAATTTTCTAAGGTTGTTACAATTAATATTATGCATTTTCCCACAAAAAATCTCAGCCAATGGGTGCACGGATCTCAATAAAAATGAGAAATGGTTGTAGGTGAAAGTGGCCAATTCTTGAAAAATACATAGTGGAATTTTTTGAAATTTTGTGTGTTCATTTACCTTACCTCAATGCATTTACCATACAAATTTCAGGCCCAACGGATGTACATTTTGCAAGTTATGATCAAATCAATTTATGCCATGTTTCACCCTTCACGCTGCCCAATGTTGCAACAAAAACATATGCCACAAACTCATTATAAGGCCAAATTGAGTGTTTCAAAAGGGAAACTGTATATTTTTACCTTTTCTACCACCACATGCCTTCAGAATCCCATTTTGATGAATAAAAGGCGACGCTGTGAAAAAATACCGAAATATGGCCTAATCTGTCCAAACTAGTGAAAAATCAAAATCCACCTTTAAAACTTTCTTAGAAGTCCTGGAAAATTACACTTTATTTGAATTTTTCCTGCATATTACTCAATTTGCTATATTTTGAGAAAACCCAGAAACTCAAAATTTTGTATTTCTGCTCCGATATTTTGCAATATTTGTGCCAAAAATGCCTCTGGAACAAGCTGCTACAACAAAAATAGGTTGTTACAACAGTAGATGTAGAAAATGCAACTTTCCGCAGTTTTTTCAAAAAGATGTCAATTTTTGAAGAAAATTATTTTCTTCGAGTTTGAACTGTTGATTTGGATTGTGTACTGCATGTTGAAGTAGAAACCATGAAACATAATGCATATTGACTGAAATAGGCCCAAATGTATTGTTTTGCTTGAAAATGAAATGAATGAAAAAAATGTAATGGTGCCATCATGTTGTTGTTGAATGAAAAACTATGAACATGTCGCTACAAGTAACCAATAAAATGTACTGTTGTAAGTTGTTGTTGATTCCATAAAACCATTAGTCTTCATCGAAGGCGGAATTCATGGTACAATTCCTACCATGTGAATGAATGTGTCTAAGTCGAGCATGGGAAGAAATCATTGGATTGTCGATCAATGATGAAAATCGTTAACCAATGTGAGACAACTCACTGATAATGTAAATGAGTGTCAAGGCACTTGAGTGCATCTTGACATGGGTGAATGAATGTGTTGAAGTCGAGTCGTCTACAAGATCTGACAATCAAGAGACATTGTTGTATTGTCATTGTTGTCAATGAGGAGGCTTTCCATTGATGTATGAAAGTTCCAAGGCACTCCAAATAGTCTTTGATCTTGATCCCATATAAGGTGTTGAGGTTGATGGGACAAGATCTGTTGGAAGGTGGGACTTAAGGAATCCCACATAAGCCAACTCGAGCATAGAACCAAAAATGAATTGAAGAACCATAAGAAAATATTGAAACCATCATAAAATTGTAGAACTTATTGTGAAATTTGCTTGCCTGTTTTTTGGTTTTCAAGCAAAGCTCAGGTCCAACTACGCTAGCAAGCTGGTTTTCACAATAGAACTCATTTTTCTCTTTTTTTTTAATATATATATGTGCTATTCTACTTGAAAAATAAACATCGTTCAAGTATATGAATACTTACAATGGAACCATGTATGTAACAAGATGATAGATAAACTCATATGTAGGTTTTCTCTTTGATATGTACCAGTATATGAGAGACGAACTGCCTTGATTGAGATGATGTTAGAAAATACTGAAGAATTGAGTATTGATATCCAATGACTGTCTTGAACCAAGACTCAATGTAATCTTGTCTTCCTTGGATTCCTTCTATCATGCCATGAAAGTCTTTAGAGATGTGATCTTCATTCATAGAATCTGGTGATAGGCATGCAAGAAACTTTTCAATCTCAGGTTACAACAACTCTTTATTGACAAGTATCCATGATTCTTGGACCTTATCTGAATCTTCTTCTTCTGGTTGTTGTCCTTCAATGGCATATGGAGAATCATTTTGCAATACCTCAACATCGTAACTGGATTGAGGTGTTTTATTGTTGGGGATATGAAATGGTTGTGCAGGTAGTGGAGTGGGAATGGATCTTTGGGGTGCTTGTGTGGTTGGTAATAGGAAAGGTTGAATTGAGGTCAACTAAGGGTGATATTGATGTTGTGGTGGAGATGAATGGTCTGGATAACATTAATTCTGGTATTGAGGATAGTGAGGAAAAGATTGAGGATACAGTGGATTTCTTCTGTAAGGCCCTTGCCAACCTTGTTGCCAAGATTTGTTTTGAGGTTGGGATTGAGATGGCCAAGGTTAGTTTTTAGGTTGGGATTGAGATGTCCAATTTTGCCAAGGCAAGGGTGTTTTCCAATTACTTTGAGATTGTTGTGCATAACCCTGAAATTAAGAATTGAGATCTTGCATCATACCAAGTTGATGAGGCTGCCTTGGTCTTCTTGGAGCTACATAACAAGATTGTTCCAGTGTTTTATTTGCTTCTTGGTAAACTGAATTTAACCCAGGTAATGATGGACAATCTTTAGTAGTATTTGATCCTGCACAGATGTCACAAATTTTAATGTTATAAAGTGGACATTCATGAAAAGCATGTTTCTTTCTACATTTAGGGAAAAATATAAATGAAGAAACAATCTCAACTTTTTGCTTGTTTTGAATTCTTAGCATATCAATTTGTTCATTTAAATTACCAAGAATGTCTAGCAATTTGTTAATTTCAGTTTGACTTACCAATCCTAATGTCAATTTACTTACTCTTGCAATAAATGGATCTTGAGGGCGTCTTACATACTTTGCTTTTCCTCTTGATATGTTGTTCCATAGTTCACAAATCTCTTGAAATGAAAATGGAGAGATATCTCATTTTTCCCACAAATTTAAGAAGATCAATCCATTCATCCTTTTTAGCATCTAGTAGGAGAGTTTTTAATGTGTCTAATCCTAAATTATGCAATTTAGATATTTTGATATTATAAGTAAATCTCTCCACTAAATATTCTAGGCTTTCATCCTCTTTTTGGTTCACCTTAAAGACTTCATTTCTAAGGTCACGTTGTATGCAATAATATTTATATTTTTCCAAAAATACTCTTGTCATATCATCCCATGTCCTTATAGAATTTGTTCCTAAAGTCATGAACCATCTAAGAGCTCTATCCTTGAATGTTGCCGTAAACAAATTCAATTTTTGAATGTGTAATGAGTATCCATAAGATCTACAGATTATTTCAAATTCAAAAAGAAAGGTTTCCGGGTCTTTTGATCTCATACCTTTGAAGTTAGGAAGTACAGATGGAGGGATGATCTTCATATGACCATTGACATCAATTTCTTGAATGGGAAATCCAAAAGGATCTTCCTCATTTTCATCATCTTCGTCCATTTATTCAACCTCCTTTGTCACATATTCTTCTTCCTGCAAAAATAAGAATTCATGTTGTGGATGTGTGGCTATTACTGCACCACGTGATATAGTGGGTATGGTAGGTGATTGAAGTTTTTTTTGTTTTTTTGTTTTGTTTTGTTTTTTTTTAATGAAAAGAAAAAGGCTCCTGTTTACACTTCCCCATCAACGTCACCAAAATGTTTGTCAATTTAATTGTCTTAAATTGATTACATAAATTATCGATCGGAGTTGGTAAAATTGTGGAGTGCAAGTGCACTATATGTGCTAGAAGCCTCTTTTAATTTAGTTTATTGGGGTGATGATTGAATTTGTAGAGATTGTTTCTAAGGATGTTTTTATTCTTATGTTCCTAATGAAATAAATTTAAATTACAACTAAGTTCTAAAAATCAACATGATTTCTATTCTGCAAAAACTGAAACAAACCTTCTCTATATTATGAAGAAATCTTAACTAATTTGTTAGTTTCTAAAAATTCTAACACTCTAGTTTACGAAGATAAAATCAAATTCTAGAAAAGGGAATTTATACATTTTTATGTTATCGAATTGAAATGTTATGGCAATGAAACTTGTAAAGAAATAAACAAATCACCATTACTCTGAAAAGAAATCACGCATACTCGTGAAAAGAACTCATTCAAAAACTGGAAAAGAAATCACTCAGTGTTTTTTGAAGCAAACCACACATGAACTTGTGAAACTATTTTAAAATAAATCATTGTTGTTCTTGAAGGTAAAACTATGAATCACTCTGCAATTTGATAATTTGAAAAGGAAGATTAATAAAACTATGATAAAGGAAAACTATGTAAACATCTACTTCGAATGGCAAAATGTAATTCTGGAAACAACTACAGCAAATGACAAATTGGAATTCTGAAAATAACTACATCAAATGATAAAATGAAAACATGAAAACAACTACATTAAAAACATAAAATGCATAACCTTCAATGTTTGCAGGGGCCCTCCACAAACAAACGGTCAAATATTTACTCCAACAGTTAGCTACACATCAAGTCTTCAAGGTACTTCTTCATTAAAAATGAATGAAAAACTGAGTTTTAAAACTTCACAGTATGATTTAGAAAATTAACCTCCCTTCTTTGTTTTAATGGAGTGTTTATATAGGGGTTACAATGTAACTTCATGGAGATTCATATGGCTAAAGATCAAAACTAAATGGGCACCTAGTTGCCAGGAATTTGATGAAGCACACTCCATTCCAACCTCTGTCTTCTTGACTAGGCGTTTATTAGCACATGGGCGCCATGTTTGCTCACACAACTGCAAAATAAGGATCCAAAGAACTTGAAATATCTCCCAAATGGTAACGAATTTGGGAAAAATTCTTGTTGAGAACTTAATTGGTCTCATGATGAACAAACCCATGTTTTTATTTTGCGAGATTCACTTTATTTTGCTTAGAAAACGCATTTTAAGTTGATTGGTCAAAACTGCTTCGATTTTCCTTTCATCTTTCCTAGAGGTCCACATGTGTGATCTGGGTGGAATTTGACCAACAACAATCCATATTGGAGCTTCTAGAAACAATTTCCATGGGTTAGATTTCATTCTAGAGTGGTGCTACTACCTCAACCATGGAGACAGTTGTGGAAGCTTGGCTAACTTTAGAAACTTGCATTGGAAAAACTATCATTAGTAAAACAATGCATAATTATCTTTAATTCATTAAAAATAATAGAAATAATAATAATAAACCATGTAAACATGTATATTGGAATTTGGTGCATTTATGAAGAAATATGGTTAAAAATGATGACAATGGGTGAATGGAATGATGCGAAAATGGATGGTTTCATCAACAAAATTATGACAAATTAAAGGCCCAACAATAGGCTTTTGCCATGACCCCTAAATTTTGTTTCCCAAATGCAAAAATTGACTACACCATTGCAATCCTTGTGAAATTATGGTTAAAATGAGTATAAAGTGGGTCACATTCTGACACTATCAATTCTGGCCCCACAAGGAATCTAAAGATTCCTTAAAGATTATTCTTGGAACCATGTATTAAGGTTCCACACATAGGGTTCCACCAAATCATGATTCTACTCTGAGTCTGGGTTCCATCCCACACACAGTTCCAATGCGTTGTTCCACAAATCAGGGTTCCACTGTGCCCTCGGATCTCGTCTCCACTCTCATCCGGTTCATGGATGAATGTAATGGTTTAAATATTCTTAAGTTGGTGTATTAAACAAAACCCATTGTTGGGACGTTGGTTACTGCATGATAGTTAAGGAAAATGGGTGATGGGCCACGGGTTCCATCCCTATGGACCACCAATCACATTTGTTTTATATACACTCGTCGTTCAAAAATCAAAACTTGTTTGTTGATTTACTAACCACCTAACTATATTTACACCGAAGTTGTTTTCTTTACGAGCTTGGGGTGAGTAGACATTGTTCGCCCGAATCAATAGGAACCCTCTATTTTCTTCATTCTCTAGCAAATAAAAAATTAGCATGTGGCTCTCTGAATTTGCCAACTGTCGATTAGTGATGTTGGTGTCGTATAATTACCCATGAACATTCAAACTTCATCCATATCGGTTTCTCACAGTTGGGAAGCTCGTTCAAACTTCAACCATACCAATTGCTGACAGTCAGGAAGCTCAACCATACCAAGACTTGGTGGATCGATCAAGTAGGCATTTGGTTTTAAAAAATGAAGGTGTTGGAATTAGTAGTGTTATTAGGCTTCTTTTGTATGGGGAATGTAAATAATATAATAGATATTTTGAATTATTTTTCAGATTATAGTACCTTCAATAGAAATCTCACTCAGACGAAATTGGCGGATGAAATAAATAGTAGGAAGACTATCATAGTTTTGGTGTTGAATAACGGAGCCATGTTGGCTCTAACCAACAAGCAGTTGGGTGTGTTTGTAATGAAAAATGTTCTTAGTTTGCATGTGTTTTTAGACTACTTTGACGGACAAAAGCTTCACTAGATATCCAATGGCATTGTGTTGTCTACCACACTATATTAGACAGTGGAAATGTTGTTGGTTAAAGTGGGTTCCTCAACATAACGAAGCTCAAGGGTGGTAAAGTGGGCTTTGGAATTGCAAGTCTCGAAGCAAAGTTGGATTCCATGTTTGTAAAGTTCGTCAAGGAAGATCCTTACAATATGTCTGTTTTGGAGATCAATAGTGTGGTCACGGCCTCATATTTGTTAGTGCTTGCACCATCTCCTAATTATCTAAACATTACTGCCTCACTAGAGAAGGCATGTTGCAATATCTTCGTCAACATGATAACCACCACCAGAGTTGTCAAGACTTATAAAGACGTTATGGCCAATGGCTTGACGGTGTTTTCTCCAATGAACAAAGCTTTCATTGCAACAATAATGACAAAGTTGAAGAAAATTTCGAGCACTCAACAAGTTTCCATCTTGGAATACCATGTCATGTGCGCATGCAACCACTTGGGAGCGCTCAAGACAACCATCACTCCCATCAGTACTTTGGCCACCAACAGATCTTCCAAGTATGCATTATTAGTGTCATTTACTAGTGATATCTTCATGCTCAATACTAGACTTAACAAGAGTACTATATCAAGCACTTTTTTGAATGACCAGTCCATGGTTTTATATACCATTAGTGGGGTTTTATTGCACATTGATATTTTTGGATTATCATCAGTGCTCGCCCCTGCTTCACTTTTGACACTGTCTTCAACCTAGACTCCTACTTTAACTCCAATTCCTTCTACTTTAACTCCTACTCCTACCCCTAATCCTTAGAAAACCATGTCTCCAACCCCCTCAATTGCAACGCCTCTTCTATTGCCTCCTGATCCTCTTATCACTTCTCCAATAGAGGGCCCTGTAGTTGGAGGCCCCATGGTTGGAAATCCAGTGTTGCTATCTTTGCTTCTCCCCTCCATAGTAATGTAGTTTTTACACCTCTGGCTTTCTTGGCTTGGGACTACTATGCATTGATGTTCATGTTATAGGTATAGCTATGTATTGCTTAATATGTTCTTCTCTTTTCCTAAAATTTGTTTTTTGGTTAGGCCATTGTCTATGGAGCCTTCATTGTTCTAGGTTTTAGGTGTGGGTGGTTATTTTATTAACCAGGTGTTGCTACTACTGGTGGATATATGTCAGTGTCATTTTGATTCGGACTTATGCAGGAACGCAAAAAAATACATATATAAACATAAATATAGAGATGCAGAAGAAATAAATCTTCATTTCATTAATATTAAAGAACTGAAAGATGCTTACATACAAAATGGAAATAAACTAGCTCAAGCGATGGTAGCTTATCTCTGAGAAGAGATGTGGCGGCTACATGCCTCTAAATTGTGTTACAATTATTAAGAAACAATGGAAAACCCTAAACATCCAAAAACCTAACCATAGGAGATGAAGCACAAAAACTGTGAGCCTCGTTGGGGTAAATTGGTACATCAACTTTTCGAGGTCGTAACTTTGGCATACAATCTTCATTTTATGCGCACAATACCTTGATACAAATATCTATTTGAGGGCTACAACTTTCAACTAAAAACCTTAGTCAAATTTTTACATTTTCCCGTTATCCAAAAAAAGATCGTTTAGGGCCTCAAAATGGCTCAGGAAGTTCATGACCCAAAAAATTGCCAAAAATAGTAAATTGTGCTACAATTATGGAAACTGAAGGAAATAATGGTACAATGGTGGAGGTCCAAGTGGTATAGGAAGGTGACCACCAATACCCACTTGGATCACATTTGTTGTAGTTGGATGCCTGTTTGTCTCATCTGAACGTATACATGTGGGTAGATGTTAACCATACTATTTTATTTAATGTAGCACCATACATAAATTATGTTATTTCTGTTGTAAAATATGTGCCCCTGCATATTCACCTTCACCCATTCCATTGTCATTTCCTGATCTATAATGTTACCCATGTATTCGTTGTTTAACCCCACTACAAAATCAATTCTAGTATTCGTAAACGCCTCTAGAACCTGTCGGTTCACATCATATAATTTTACTTTCTTGATATTATTGATCGAACACAACAGCCCCACTACGCACTATGGAGAGGGAAAGTTGTCTACAAATTGTCCGTAATTTATGCCAATCATTGCGTTTGTAACAAACCGAAAATTAAAATCAATAATTAACATGGAATTTTCAAATACCACGAGTAGAGACGACTTACCTGTATTGACGATATTCCTTACTTGTGATTTTGGAGTTGAAATTTACTTATTTTTTTTTTATAGTTGATATATATATATATATATAACTTTAGTATTATTATTTACTATTTTATTTATTTATTATTAATATATTCTCTTCATTATTTATTATTTATTTACTATTATTATATTTTCTTTATTTATTTACTATTTATTTACCATTATTATTTTTTCTTTATTGTTTATCATTTATTATATTATATTATTGATTATTTCTTATTTTTATTATTATTAGGGGACATTACATACTCCCCTCTTTAAGGAACTTCGTTCCGAAGTTAAGTTGAATCATTTAACATTTTATTTATTTAGTTATTTATTACTTCACGTTTGCCCTACACCCTCTATTGAACTAGTATAACCAACAGGCATCGAAAGTTTCGACAACACCTGGGAAATCCCAAGGAATCTCTTTATTTTTTCCCATTTTCAGAACCAGGTATAAGCCTCATTGGTCTATACCCTAGCTCATGGCTGGCCCAAAGGCTCGTGCCAAGGCTTATACCTCATTTGCCCCAAGGCAGACACCCGGCTCAATACTCCATGCAATAGTACTCCCGGTATCTCGAAAGGCTGGCCCACTCCCTCCACACTCACTAAGGTGTACAGCCCCAGGCATCAAAGTACTTACACCACCACTAGACTTCAGCATCCCATTCCAGTATCAGGTACTCAGCCTCCTCAAGATGGTCCCATAGCCCCTCAAGAGCTATCCATCAAGAGCTATAAAAGACAAAGGAACCATTGGCATATGTAGTGTTGATTGAGTATGTCCCCTGTCCATATGGTGTTTCATATTCTCCCTCGCAGGTATGGGCTCCCACGAGATCATCAAATAATCCAGCCCTCTCGTCCCATTTGTGGATTTCCTATCAATCACCACATCTCAACATACATCCAATGCATTAGATATAACATCATAATATCATAGAAAATAATCCACATGCCAAGTCTTGCATGTCATCATAAGAACATAACATCATTTGTATCACAAAATTATGCATGTAATAAATCTATGTACAATTACCACATGCTTCATATCGTAATATCCTCCTAAGTTATAACATCAACATTCAACATCAAAGACATATAACCACATAGTAAATGAACCACATGTCAATATACTTCAATATAACATCATAATCCCTATGCATATCATATTCATCATAAGCATACAACATCATTTTCATAACAAACATATAAATAAGAACCACATGTGCATCATTACCATCATCTCATAAGAGCTAACTAAAACCATAACTGAAATCATAGTGTACGATTTAGATGTATCAATAAAATTTAAACAGTAAGACATGATCTAGATGGTCCATAAAAGTATCTACCTATCTAATTCACCACACAAGAAAGTCATTAAAAATAGCATCTGCATATTCCCAGGTAGCTGACCCTTGGCTAAATTGGTCCCATTGCACCTTGACTTTCTCAAACTCACGATTCTTGAGCCGACGAACTTGGCGGTCCAGTATATAGAATGGTTCGACCTGAAGGACTCCCTCCCTGGAAATTTTCGGACTCCAAAAATGTGGCTTCGTGCTCATATTGACGATGGCTTACAATGGCATGAATTTGATGTTGGGTATGTGGTACTTCTCCTTTTTCTTGGTGTCCTTATTGTCTCAGCCCAACTTAATACTTGAACAATCCCTTCTATAATGTAGACCCCCACATTCCCAACATTATAACTGACCTAGATCCCTTATCTGTCCTTGCCCTTGGCCACCAACTCCTCTAGCTCTACTACTAGTCCTTTTTAAGTAGGGATGACCCATACGTTCTTTTGTAGGCAACCTAGAGGTTGCACTAGCAACCTCGTTTTGTCTTCCTTGGGATTCATATTGGTGTTCCCCCTTGTTGATTACACTCTCCTTGGGGGATTCCTTCTCTATATTATAATCAACCACCATTTGCCTTTTCATATTCATCATCCTCTGGACCTTTTTAGCCAAACTAGTGGTTGTTGGCATAGTGGTGGGTTTCCACATGGAAACTTCCGCTTGAACCAAAGGATCGAACCCATGCAGGAATATTTCAGCTTGACGTTTATCATCTGTCATATAGTCCACATGATGGACCAATGCATATAATTCGGCTTCATAGTCTTCAATAGATCTACCATTCTATCACACTGCATGGAAAGCCCCTATTTGTTGGTGTTTGTATTAATCTGATAGGCACCTGGTTCTGAAGACTTCCTCAAACATCTCCCATGTAACTTGTAATGGGGTGAATTGCATCTTCGTCTCTTCATTTACCCACCATAATAAAGCTTCTCCTTTTAGTAGACTCATTGCTATTTGGGCCTTTTCCTTGAAGAGTATGCCTCAAAGCTAAGTGCTCTCTTGACACCAATTACCCAAGCTTATGCTACTGAACCCCCTTCTTGACCTGTGAACTTTGGTAATTTGGATTTTTTTAATTTCTTTCATAATATCAAGGCTTGTTTGTCTATCTTCGGCATTGAATTGAAAATTTAAGTCTTGTCTTTGTTTTTGTTCCAACTCCCTTCTTTGACCTTGATCATTCCTTTGACTTCGAACTTGGCTGGTGACCCAATCCTTAAAGATGGTTGTCACTTCCCCAAGGGAACGTAATATGGCTTGTTCCACTGGGGATCCATTCTCTGCAGTGGCTAGAGGTGGGGTTTCCACCTCCGGGGTGTCTTTAGTTTGTCTTATATGCTTAGGAGCCATGATCTCCCTTGTATTGAACCAATTTTGAATTCCATATCACTTCCAACATTACATTTATCCAATACAACATTGCATAGAAAAATTCACTCTTACACAAATAACACATTGCGAGAAAATAAATAAATATATACTCACAATGCTATTAGTTTAATTCAAACTCACAAAATATAATAAAACATTATCTATTTATAAACTTTATTACCAATTTACATTTCAAAACATAAATAATATTAAATAATAAATAAACATAATAATGAACTATTGACTTATAAATTCTATCACTAAATTGTAATTCAAAACCAACTTTAAAACATAACCATAAGTTATTAACTAGCATTTTCCCCTAAAGGTGCAAAGATACGCCGAAGGAAATAAATATTATATAAAGGAATATTTTGAATAATTTGAGAAAACCCTATTTTCAATGATTGCAAAATTTCCAGAATGATTTAAAAATACATAAAAAATACTTATATTATACATAATATCCTTAAAAAATATATATATATATATATATATATATATAAACAAAATTAACATAGGAAAAAACACAATTAAAAGGCCAAAAGCACATACATAAACCAACCTACATATTTAAAAAAGAAAAAAATTCATTAATATCCTTATGCATTTTAAAAATATCCCTCTACATTTCAAAAAAAAATCCCTGCACCATTTTACATTATACTAGTGGTGCAAAGAATATCTGCATCTAGCAAGAACCTTGTGAAGGGGTTTCGTAACCACATTATATCGACATCTGAGAAAACAAAACTGAAACTGCGTTTCAAAATGTCTCCCAAGAATCCAAGCCTCCTCCACATCATTTTCAAGTAATTGTCGCTCGTGTACACTTTTTCTGCAGAGAAATCAACACCCCTTGTCTTCAAAGTGTAGCTGTGTGGATGAATTTGGAGACAACGGTTATAGTCCTTCGCATCCAAGGCAACAATAAGCAAATTTTTTAACAGTTTTGAGGCTCCTTCACCCACAGGGAAGCTCTCTAGGAAGAGATAAATTATGGTGTTTGGCTACGCCCATACCCCATTCAAGGTCATGATTATCACTGTCCTGTTTGAGTTCAGTTTTTGCCAAAACTCTATCTAGTTCATCTTGAGGGGTAGGTGGACTTAAAAACATACCTAGTTTATCTGAAGTTGGAGCTGGAGGTAAACCGCATCTAATTCGTCTTGATATGGCACTGGAGCAGGTGCTGATAGACTTTGTAATGTTGTTTTCCCAGCAAGGATCTCTGTTTTGTTGGAACCCATCTAATTCGTCTTGATATGGCGCTGGAGCAGGTGCTGATACACCTTGTAATTTTGTTGTCCCAACAAGGATATGCCCAAATAATCTATTGATGGGAGTGTGACTTAAACCCAAATATGTTAACTGTTCCAAACACCCCATATTATTTGGCAATGATGTCAATGACGTCGTATTTAAACAGAATTTCGTGAGGGGGGTCATGTTCCTGATCAAACTTGTTGGGAATTTTGTTAAATATGGATTTCCACTTACTTACAGCGACCATATTTATGTAGACGATTTTATTGGGGGTAAAGAAATCAATCTGTTCTCAGTAAAAAAAATCCTAGTATGGCCCAAACATTCATTTTCATTGAGAGTTGTCAAGTCCTTCCCAACACGGTAGTAAAAATTTTCTTCCTCCTCTCTGATTTGGGTTGCCATATCATGCAGGGAGTCGTGCACCCTGTAGCAGACTACTTGTCCATAAAAGTATCTCATCATCGGCTCAATCAAACAACGATATGCTAAAATGTTGAGATAACATATTCCCATCTTGAATGGATCATAAGTCATCATCTTCTGCACATGAAACCCTTCTCCTATCCATAACTGAATCGCCAACTGGGCATGAATGATTCTATTTTTTATGTAGCTTGTGGCTAGACATAAAAAGCACAACTTCAAATTAACATCCTCATAGCTGAGTGCATCATAACTCAACCTAAGACAATTGCAGACACTATCCATGTTCGGTAGCCTTTGGACAACCCATTCCCACTGCTGTGGATGAGTACTCCTTCCAACCACTTTGATAACAAGGGGAAGCCCTACACACTTATTACACACAATCTTGGATTTTTCCTTGTCGATGTTCACTGAAATATTTCCTTTATTATATGGAAAAGCATGATAAGCAAACAACTTCCAACTCTCATCTTCCAACAGGTCCTTCATTGTTATTGTGAATTTCTTCGGGACTCCTGTTTTTAAGGGTGCAATGTGATTCCTAGAATTACCAATGAATTTGGAGTTGGAGTGGTTCCTTAAAGGGCATAACACACCTAATACTTCTAAAAATTCTACAACATTCCATCCTCATACATCATCTTAGCACAACACAAACCCGATACTCTCCTGCACTGTTTGATTCAACCATAACTTTACCTCTTCTTCATTCATATTTTTGCCCAAATTTACACTTTTCTATGTGGCTATTTGGGTGTGGAGTGCATTCCTAAGATATTTGAGAGGGGGAATTTGGGAAACAGTGAGCCAAAGTAATAAATCGTCCCTAAAATTACTGTGTACCTTTTGGCTATTGAAGAGAGTCTTGAGAAACAATGTTTTTTTGGATCCACCTTTGCCAACAATGCCAATGATTTTCACCTATGCTTCATATATTACCAAATTTTCGAGAATTGAAAATGATTTATGCTGTCCCACTATAAGGGGGTCGTCGATCAATTTTGTCTTTGCACACCCGGGTGGAGCAACAACACCATGGGATGTACTGCTAGAAGAAGCCGCAACCTCTATGCTTTCCTTGATCTGCCCAAGTTCCTGTTGATACACTTTGTAAACTACATCTTATTCATCTTGATATGGCACTAGAGTAGGTGTTGATACACTTTGTAATGTTTCTTTCCTATCAAGGATCCACCAAAGTTCCTGCTATCGGTATTTTCTCCCCTAGGCATTGAATATATGCACTTGTCGGTCCCTTCTTGTACAACTTGTTCAAGTCCATCACCCTGCGAAGGAGTCATAATATGTCAAGTGGGGAGAGTTATTGCATCTTCGTGGTCAGACATTCACTGAATTTTTGGCCATTGAGGGTGAAATTCAGGTAAATTTTCATCTTAACGCAAGAAATCGACCATTGAGGGTGAAATTCAGGTAAATTTTCTTTAACACAATAATGATGTGGATGTGAATTGTAGGCCATGTTTATTTTGGGTCATTGTGTCAATTTTGTCTTATTGCGGTGATTTGCGAGGGAGATCAAGCATTTGGAGTCAATAACAGAAGATTCAGCCTTAAAGATCAAGTGACTTTTGTTTAATTCATTGAAGGCACAAGTGGTATGCTGATTATCCTCCTCAATCCTCCTCCTCGTCATGTACAGGAAAAATAAGCATGACGATCAAGCAGTTGAAGGTGATCGATCCAGAAGTCGCTCCATGGAATCAATGCGGATGTATCTGGCATGGATATCTTTAAGAATACTAGATACCACACTATGTGCTTCATCAACCCTTCCTCCGGAAAAGTAAACAAAACTCAAACACTATTCCTCCGTAAAGGTAAACAAAATTAGACCCCTAGCACAAGAATTTTTCACATGTCAATTTGTCAATGGGCGAAGGTGTTAAACATAGAGGAGTGTGGCAGGGGAGGGACACTGTTCAAATTTTTCAGGGACGACGAATTTGAACAATGTCATGAGGATAAACCTCATAATAGAAAAGCCTTTGGCTTAATAACCACTAATTTTGTAATACTCTAAATATTTTCAAAACTAATAAGAATTAAAACAAATATTTATAAGAATTTATTAATACGTATATAAATAATACACAAACACTTGTACCTATCTCTACCTGAATGATTTAAAAGTAATATTACATAGTATTATTAAGGGATTTAAAATTTTAAATGAACTAAGAATTTTAAATTTTGAAGGTTTGTGTTTGGCCTAGAAGGTTTCTCACAGGTTTACAACGTTGTATGGACCATTTCACACCAGCCCAATGCTTTCAGCAGTTCAGAGGATGGCCAAAGATAATATAAGATTGGAGCATTGCGCTTTTGTGCTGTGCTTTCACATAGTCACCGTATTTTCACCATATCTCTTAAAATATGTACCTATTTGCAATGAAATTTTTATAGTAGATGCATGGGGGTGAGAGGAATAAGCTCACTTAATTTCAGGTCAAAATGCTTCTTGGTTTTCGATAAACGAGCCACTGTCATCTACAACCATTTTTGGATTTTCTCGAGATCCATGAGTCAGATTTGGGTGAAAAATTTTGTGGGTAATGATTTTCACTTTGTGTCAAAAAATAATCTCAATATGGCTTACCGTTTAGGAGATATTCAAAAAATATAAGTCGTTGTTCTTTTGGATAGTTGCACTTCAAGATTAATTTATGACCAAATGGGGATGGATTTTGAAAAAGTAAAAGAGGTTTTCATTAAGAATGAGACAAAAAACAAAAGCCTCCTTCAATTTCTTCACATGTGTCATATATTGGAAGATTCGAATGAATCTTTACAACCTATTTTTTAGATTTTGTTATTTCCTGTTTTAGTCATGGTTGTTGGGCACATATTCCGAGGAGATGGAGAGGAATTTTTGAAAACTGAGAGAGGTTTCTCCCAAGAACAATCTCATCTACAAAAAAATCCTTTGTTTTTGCAAAAACTATCATGTTTCAAGAGATACAAGTTAATATTGGACCCCTATTTTCCAGAAATTCTATCCCTATTCCTAGCAAACAGTTCCAAATTTAATCTAATTGATTCTATCTTCAAATTATTACTTTTTTTTCAAATTTATTTCATTAAATTCCTATATCAAAGTTATTGATAAATTTGATTAATTATTTTTCTCATTTTTTTTACCTAGAGCTCACATAGAGTCGAAACCCACTTTGATAACATATGTAACAAGCCAAAAATTAAATCCAATAACTAACGTAGAATTTTCAAATACCACGAGTAGAGACAACTTACCTGTATTGACGATATTCCTTACTTGTGATTTTGGAGTTGAATTCTCTTTGAATTCTGCTAATGGCAACAAAATTTTGGGACGACTCTCTACCCTACCATAGGCTCAACTGATCATAATCTTTCTATAGTTGGCTACCCCCGAGCCCTCAATCAACGTACTACTGCCAGAGAATCCTTTGTCTCACAATAGTTTTCCCCCAAGGGAATGGATGAAGGAATGATGAATTTTATCTTCCTCAATGTCTATTAAATAGACCAAACAATGGAAAGGGGTCTGCATGCACACATTCCATGTGTCAACATGCAACTTTTATTTATGTATTTTAAGTTTTACTTAATTTAATATTTTTCTTAATTTAACTCTTTCTTATTTTATTCCTTTTTACTTTTGGTTAAATTTACTTATTTTTACTATTTTTATAGTTTAATTATATATATAGAACTTCAATATTATTATTAACTATTTTATTTATTTATTATTATTATATTGTCTTCATTATTTATTATTTATTTACTATTATTATCTTTTCTTTAATTTTTACTATTTATTTACCATTATTATCTTTTATTTATTGTTTATAAATTATTATTAGGGGAAATTACAACGTTGATTATTGTACCTAATATAATGCCAATCCCTGCGTTACCTTCACAAGCAACGATGTTCAACTATGTGCAATGTCAGTTGACAATTCAAACTCAATTTTCTATCACTGGATATTTGAACCCATGACTAGATATGCAAAACATACATGTGAATTGAATAGGAGTGATAGAAAGCAATGGGGTAGCTTTGAGCACTAACCCCACCCAAGCCTAACTTCTCTCTTCCTCGCATCTCATCCTTCTCATTCATTTTTTGCTCATTTCCCATTTCCTCCTATTCAACCTTATCTCTCCTCTCCATTTTTCATCTGGATAATCACCTCAAATATTGTTAATCATCTCCCCCCCTTCACTATTATTTAAATCCATTTAGAAATTACTTTATTTAAAATTATATCAAATTATCATAAAAAAATTAAACCCTAATTCTTATAAATTCTAAAATTTAATTCTTTATAATAATTATTGATAATTATTAAGTGAACATAAGAATTATTAATCTCAAAACTAAAAATTAAATTCCTAATAGTCATTAACTATGATTAGTTATTAATAATTATTAACTATTTATCATTAAACACATACATAATTATTAATTAATTAATAAAATTAATAATTAAAAATTTAAATAATTTATGAATGAGTTATCATAATTATTTAAAATAATTTTAAATTAAAAATTCGAATACAAATTAGATAGAAAATAATAGCTAAAAATTAATATCTAACTATTAATAAAAAGTACAAGTAAACCCATTACTAAAATAAAATAAAATAAAATAAATTTATATTAAAATCATATTTCACATTTTGACTTTTTAGGTCGCCCCCCTAGAATTTTCCATCCGTTCACATTCACTCCCTCCTATGTATATCTTTTAGTGAAATCAGACTTAACTCATCAATCTATCCTCATCATGAACCACAATGCATTGGTTCGAAACATCGACTCACACAAAAATGGATGTGATGAATCTGGAAGATAATTCTACAAACAATGCAAATCGTAGAAGCCTTAAATCTATAACTAAAAACAAAATTGAATTGAAGTGAACTATTCATGTACCTGAGCATGAAAAAGAAGCTGAAAATGATGAGTGTCAATATTGATTTAGATCCTTCCATTTCCAAAGCTTAGTCCCTCCTCCGTCCCCACCAAATACAACAATAATATGATGAATTAAAAAATTCTTAAGAGGCTCAAGCCCATTATGCTCCAAATCGAAAAGATCAGATAAAATTAAGCCATGACTTGCGTAGACTTTTGCTTTTGGATCATAATTTACTCATAAGCCCAAGAATTCAAGCTCCTCTGCCAGTCCACCACACCTTTATGAAAGCAAAGTGTTATTTAATTCTTTGCACTCTCAATTGCATCACAACCATGGATAATGTTCCTTCCAACCTCTATAAAAAATTTTCCTCTAATAGTTCTCAGTTCAAATGCTGCAGGATTTGTAGCTCCGATGATTTTCCTACAAGTTGCAACAACACCTTTCCCTCCCAGACCATAGCTACAACAAGGCTAGAAATTATGTACTCTATCAATACAGGAAAAAAGGTCTTTAAAGACAAATCCTTGTAGTGTTTCTCCACAAATGATCTCTCTATAACCACCATCTTCAGACCTTTCAAAATAAAGCCCTTCTTCTTAAACCTAGATATAATTTATCCCACCAATCCACATTGCATGCCATTGGGCTTGATCATGATAAACGCTTGCTCCATATGAATCTATAAAATGTTCAAATGGAAATAAAATATTAGGTTTCTCGACATAGACAAGGATATAGTTCACACTGAATGCTACAATAATCATACCTTGGAACACTCAGTAGGATAATTTGATGAATTGATCCATGACTCTAACAAATGTCGTGGGAACTTAGAATGCAAAAACACCTAGAGAAGGGAGTTGCCACATGTCTTCCATGGCTTGCGTGTGTAAGGCGTGTGGCTTATAAAAATAAATAAAAAAACATGTCACTTTATAGTGTAATGTAGAAAATGCATATTATGCCAAGGTTGCATTATGGTTGGTTTTGGAATGATTAAACCGAGATTGTGATATATAAGATTGTATGTGTTGCTTTCATTTCCTGCCCTTCTAAAGGATCTACCCTATTGGATCAAATTATTCCCATTTAGTCCCATTTACACCTTAACGTTTATTCAAAAGGGAAGTAATAGGATAGTTATAAGATCTCCTCAGTTGGGATGGATTGTTGGTTGTACAAAATTTTCGTTATTTAATCTTTTGTCTAAAGGAATAATGTGGAAAGATAATTTCACTTGCATTTGAACTAAATGGCTTCACTTAACGACAAAGCCCATCACCTAATACCCATCCCTCACTTGTCCAGCTTCTTGGCCAGATATTTATTACTTTCAACTGCCCCTTAGACACTTCTACTCTTAAGTAAAGTAAGAGCAAGATGCTACTTCTTCGTTGGGTGTGTGTGTCATTACTTTATTCATTTCTCTTTGCGTAACTTGCTTAGATACTATTCGTAAAATCCTCGTCAAATAATTTAGGATAGCTATTTGTTCCAACTTAAGTCTTTGTTCATTGTTTTTTCATTAATCTCCTCTATTTCAATATGGCACGAATGCTCTAAGAAATTTATCGTATATGTATTACATCCTTGGGTTGAGAAATTTATTTTATATTCATTACACCCTTGGGTTTCAAGGGTTCTTTCACAACCTTGTTATCCTTATTAGATTTGAAGAGTTTAAATGATCATTATTTGAGCTATATTATTTAAGAACCTTGAACATGACCAGGAGAGTGGGCCTTTTTCGTGGCTAGATGAACTTCCCAAAACTTCTATTCCTTCGGTGTACCTTTGCACCTTTAGAGGAAATTTCTAATATATATTTGACCGCCCACTACAAGGAAAATACCCTCTAAAGGAGGTTATAAAGGAGGTTTTTAGTGTTATAAAATTGGCCAAAATTGTCAAAAAAACATTTGCTATAACATCCATTTATGGTTACGGAGGTTTTAGCGGAGCTTTTAACAGAAATTCAAAACAACTAAAAAAAATGGGCGTCCGAAGGTTATTACGGATGTTTTTTTCATCGGTGCTCTACTCGAGCTTGAACGCACCGGTGCGTACATCTAGAAGGTGGCCTGGGTCAGTCGAAGGAGAACAGACCAGGCCGTCAAGGTATACAACCGCACCGAGCACAGTGTTGGTGATACAACGTATGGGGCAGTTCTAATTGGTCTGGGATTTGTGCGGTGCCCATAGGTCGTCTCAATGCACTGGTGTGTATAATTATAGAAACGCACCGGTGCACAGTATCACACATGCACCGAGATTTATAATTGGTATCGGTATTTGTGCGGTGCCCATAGGTCATAAAAATGCACCGGTGCGTAGAGACACATGAATGCATCGATGCACAGTATCACACATATGCACCGATATTTATAATTGGTATCGGTATTTGTGTAGTGCCCAGAGGTCGTCCAAATGCACCGGTGCGTAATTCCACATAAACGCACCAGTGCGCAGTACCACATAAAAACACCGATATTTTTAATTGGTTTTGGTATTTGTGCAGTACCCATAGGTCGTATAAATGCACCGGTGTGCTTCAGAATACAAACGCACCAGTGTACAGTAACTTACACACACCGATTTTCATTTTGTATTTTTTAAAAACATCGACCTGTGACAATGCAATTATTGTGATTGTTTTAAATTCATTATTCATCAGAAGTTGACACATCTTATAATAGTATTCATATTAATTAAATTTTTATTAATGCATTTGAATGTGATGTTTGGATTAATTTGTTACATCATATCATAATTATTGTGATTTTTTAAAATTCATTATTCATCAAAAGTTTACACATATATATCTTATAACAATATTGATATGAATTAAATTTTTATTAATGCATTTGAGAACGACAATGGAGAACGCAATAGAATAGATTAAAACACACACACACACACACACAGATATATTTATAAAAGACAGTCTTTGTCATACAAAATGGGACAGTTATTGGTATCCCTTTGTCTTTCAATTGGGACACTATGTCCATTACATTAAACAAAATGTCTGATTTCATAGGATAATATTTCAAAAAATACAACGTCTTGCTTTGATATCCAAACATAGTGATCATCATTCTTCGCTTGAACTGCTATCACTGCTAGAGCTACTTCCATGACGGGTTATTTTCAGGAATGTCTTGTTCACTGTGTTGATTATTTTCTTCTTCTTCACCTTCCATCTATAAACATAAAAATAAACTGTAATGAGTGTATATACATTAGTGAGAATAATGAAAATTTCAATATTAAATAATATACATCAATGTAAATCGAAAAGAAATGACGCACCATTGCAACAATTGACTCATAAACTATACACATTCTTTCAAAACCATGTAACATGCCATCTTTTAAGGTTTTATCTGTTGGCGCAGTTCCATATTTTGTTTCCTGCAAGTTTTAAACCCCATAACAAATCATAGATTTAATATAATTTTAATTTTTTTAATTTTTTTTTAGACGGAGTTAAGTAAAACAAGATCATTAGATGCTTACAAATTCCACAATTAATTTATGATATGCCAACATATACTCACAACCCATATTTAACCCAATTTCAATCAATTCCTCTCATGGTTCTTCTTTGTATGTTAGCACCTATTTGAAGACATTCAATTATGATTTTTGTAAAACAACTTAAAAAATAAAAAAAATGAAATCTAGTTAAGTTGTTATAAGGAAGTAACAATTACTCACAAACTTAGATATCAACCATTTTCTTCTTTGTTGTCCTGTTTTATGTGTTGAGTGGTTTCCATTTTCTTTTCTTTTCTGCAAGAAAATACTTGAAATTAAATATTTAATGCTTAATTGTTTATTTGTTGTACCTAATGATCGAAAAATTCAATGATTACATTTGAAGCACGTTGTTGTTGAGATGACTCCTCCTGCGATGCAATTTTGTCCATTTATTTGACCATCTCCTTGTACATTTTTTTGGACATTCCTATTGGCATATTTCTGATATCAGCTCGTTCATCTTTTGAGATTTTCATAATCTTCCTGAAAATGTAACATGACAATAAACTATTTAATTGTTATATTGATATATGAAAAGTAAATATAACAAAAGTGATATTTATAAATAATTATAGACAAACATTTAAAGGAATATTACTTTTTCATTCCTTCTTTTTTTTGTCGTTGTACGTTTTTGCTATTAAAAGTCTGAGATGTCTCATTAACCAATTCTCTTGAAACTCTTCTTGTAGTTTAGATAAAATTTGGTTCTTGGAATCATTGGATTGGTTTTTGTATTGTAAGTGGAAAGAACGTCTATACATTCATTCCACTAGATCCCTAAAACTTTTGTAAAAGCTTTCCCCCCTTTCGTTAACCTCCAACACCACTCCAGATGAGCTAAGGAGCAATTCATTTTCATTTGCATGTTCTATTTTTTTTCTTTTCTTAGAACAAAATTCCTTTTGTGAGTTGTTGGTCCCTGTAGGACATTAAATAAATGTGAATTAATAGATTGTTTGACACATGTTATCTAATAATTTTAAGTATATTATTAATGAAAATTAAAAAAATAAACTCACATTGGATCGATAGTATTTTTTCAAACATCTGATTCATCCTTTTGCAATTTTTCCATCAAGTTTTTATGCTCTTCTGGTCCTAGATCAGAAATAATCTTATCGATCTTCGTCATTTTGTGGCTCTACATGATACACAGTAAACAATACATATTAGTTAAACTTACATATAGTTCAAAAATATTATTTTTTGTAAAGAATTTACAAAGACCTTGCATTTTTTTCTTTTCTTGATGTGTTATCAGCATTTTTGTTACTTGATCTCTTGTCAATCATTTCTTTATCAATCTGAAAGCTGTACCATATCATTCATTAATATATTTATAAATAAATTGTCAAATTTTCAGGTAAAAAAAAAAAACTCAAGAAACTGGTGCGCCATTTATTCTGTACGCACCGGTGTCGGTGCGTGGAGGTATTATAAACGCACCGCACAAATCGTATAATAGACCGTATGGTGCTCAATGTCAACAAGGAGCACTGGTGCATCACATGTTAACCACCGCATCGATTAACACAGAGAAAATAATAAAAATCGTCGAGTGATAGTTTTTGTAGCATAAATCGGTGCCATATTTTACATATGGTGCACTGATAAAAATAATTTTGTTTTTTAATTTTTTATCACAGTACTTTCTCGGTGCGCTTGTAAAATACAGTGCACTGGTGCGCTAGGTTACGTCGGGCGTATCGATGAAAAAAAACTGTTTTTTTTTTTAAAAACCACGCAAGGGCCGACATGGATTGGGATCTGACTACGCAAGTCATCCCATCGATCAGATATCTTAGGCCTATATTTAGAAATACAAACCCTATAAATTATATAAATCAGAGTGATAAAGAACTAATTCACAGTACGAATGAGGGAGAAGAAAAGGGCAGAAACAAAAATAATGTAGGGTTTGTTTCTAAAATAAATATATATATATATATATATATATATATATATATATATATATATATATATATATATATATATATATATATATATATATTTTTTTTTTTTTTTTGCGAAACAACACGTTTGCGGTGCGCCATAATGAAATAGCGCACCGGTGGCATATTTTACATATGGCGCATTGATAAAAAAATATTTTATTTATTTAATACAGTGGTGTGCTAGGTTACGCTGGGAGCACGATAAAAAAAATCTTTTTTTTTCTTTAAATTCACGGAAGGGCTAACGTGGATTGGGATCCGACTATGAAAGTCATCCTGTGGGTTGGATGTCTTAGGCCTATATTTAGCAATACAAACCCTATAAATCTAAATTGAAAAGCCCTAATTCTGAAATCACAGAAAAAGGGAGAAGAAAGGACAAAAAAAAATAAAAAAATCTAGAGTTTGTTTCTAAAATGGATTTTTTTTTTGGTGTGAAAAAACATGTTCGCGGTGCGCCATAATGAAATAGTGCACCGGTTCCACATTTTACATATGGTGCACTGATAAAATACAAATTTTGTTTATTTAATTTTTTTTTATCACAGTACTTTCGCGATGCGCTGGGATAATCCAACACACCGGTGCTCTAGGTTACACCGGGCGCACCGATGAAAAAAAATATGTTTTTTTTTTAATTTAATGGAAGGGCCGACATGGACTGGGATCCGAATATGCAAGTCATCCCGTGGGTTGAATGTCTTACGCCTATATTTAGCAATACAAACCCTATAAATATAAATTGAAAAGCCCTAATTTTGAAATCACAGAAAGAGGGAGAAGAAAGGGAAAAAACAAAAAGAATCTAGGGTTTGTTTCTAAAAATGGATTTTTTTTTTCTCTGAAAACTGCAGAAAAGTAAAAAAAACTACAGAAAAAGTAAAAAAAACAATAAACTTAAATCACGTGATCGTTTGAAATTCTATGCTACAGGGTTTGAATCACCAGAGGTTTGGAATTCTGATTGTCTGAATACTTCTGTTCGAACGTATTTCCCTGCTCCGCAGTGCTCTCGTGCTCTGTTTGCTCTAGGTATGTCTCCTACAAATCTCTGGTTGAAATTTTTTGTAAAAATAGTGAAATAATGAAAAGTGTTTAGTATTTAAAGAAATGTTTTATGAAATTAAATTTTCGAAAATATTTTGCTGCCCATTTTTCAATTTACCCCTTTTTTTTTTCACTTAAAGAAAATAGAGTTGCGCTTTTTTATTTGTGGTTATTCGTCATCGGTGTGTCACGTAATAGAACCAAACTGGCGCGTCTGTTTATAAAACGGCACCGGTGCACTAGGTTACACCGATGAAAAAAAATCTTTATAAATTTCACGGAAGGGCTGACATGGATTGAGATCTGACTATGCAAGCCGTCCCGTGGGTTGGATGTCTTACACCTATATTTAGCAATACAAACCCTATAAATCTAAATTGAAAAAACCTAATTCTGATATCACAGAAAGAGGGAGAAGAAAGGGAAGAAACAAAAATAATCTAGGGTTTGTTTCTAAAATGGATTTTTACTATTATTTTGTTTCTGAAAACTGCAGAAAAAGAAAAAAATTGCAGAAAAAAGTAAAAAAAAAAACAATAAACTTTGATTTTTTTATTTTACTACGTAAAAAACCGCAGAAAAAAGTAAACAAAATAATAAACGTTAATCACAAGATCGTTTAAAATTCTATGCTACAAGGTTTGAATCACCAGAGGTTTGGAATTATGATTGTTTGAATACTTCTGTTCGGAAGTATTTCCCTGCTCCACAGTGCTCTCGTGTTCTGTTTGCTCCAGGTATGTCTCCTGCAAATCTCTCGCTGATTTTTTTTGCAAAAATAGTGAAATAATGAAAAGTGTTTAGTATTTAAAGAAATGTTTTATGAAATTAGATTTTCGAAAATATTTTGCCTCCCATTTTTCAATTTACCGTTTTTTTTTTTCACTTAAAGAAAATAGAGTTGCCCTTTTTTTATTTGTGGTTATTCGTCATCGGTGCATTATGTAATAGCACCGCACTGGTGCGTCTGTTTATAAAACGACAGTGGTTTATAAAACGGAACTGATAACAAGAATTCCATTTTTAATGCACCGAAATTACTTTTAGGTGTATGTACCAAAATTGATTGTTTATTTTGCTCAAATGCAGGGAGGAAATATCATAATTATATCGAATGGACAATTCTTCAAAATCTAACTCGTTCCATAATATATCTCAAAGTCGATCGCGAAGTTCTCCCTATCTATATCGAGACGTAATATTTACTTCATATTTTATATATATTTTCACTATCTAATTAAATTTATGTTTTTTATCCATGTTAATCATGCACAGCTTAATTAAATTTATAATGTATACAAATTTATAGGTTCATGATGTAGATTCAGCATCGAGTTTAGATGCACAAAATATTCAAACAACTCCAAAATGTCGGAAGCTCTTATCAGGAGTTGCATACCTCAAGGCACAATTGGTAGATGAAAATGGACAGCCACTTCACCCTGCCAATTGTAACAATATTGCATCTTCTATCCACAATCCCGGGAAAATCATGGTAATAATTATAATTGTTTGGTATATTGATTAATGTAATTATTTCAACGTCAAACCAATTTATAATCATGCAATATTGTTAATGTGATTACTAATTGATATCATATATTTTGTACTAATCATGTTCAAATATATATATATATTAGGATTCTAGTGATGATGAGCGACCTACCTACCATCTTTCTTTGCATCCCACGATAATTTCAAATCGAGAGAGGACTGAATTAAGAGAAAAAATTGGAGAGGAACGATACCAAGAATGGTTGAATCAACCACTGATTCAATTCTCACTACGTCCACATTCACCAATTAGTAATGACTACAACAATAGTAGTTCTTCACAAGCTGGAAATGAAGGCAATCAAATAGAGGTTGGTATGGATGATTACTTAAGGGATACGACTACCATGGAGACAATGTTTTTAGATTCATTCCAAAACAATGTTCAGCTAGGGGATGATGCTCATATTGCTGACACCTTTTCCGAAAGCCTTAAATTTGCTTCCACCACACCTCTCTTTGGACCTGGCAGTTAGTCAAAGTCTACCCAGTTGGGGACAACGATGTTACTTTACAACTTGAAAGCAAATTTTTGCTTGTCGAATGCATATTTCTCGGAACATTTGAGGTAAGTTACCATAAAGTACTCCCTTATATAGATTTGAAATATAATCAGTACACTGCAATGAACATGACAAATGGTAAATTTTATGAACGTTAATAATTATATCGAAATTAATGTACATTTATTAATATTTTTTTTCCAAGATCACGAATTACAGGTTATTCAAAGATAAGGTTCTTTCGAGTGATAATGTCTTGCCCGGTAGTTGTGAAGACACAAAGAAATTGTTGAAAATGTTGGGTGTTGAGTACATATCATATCATGCATGTCCAAATGATTGTATTATATATAGAGGAGAATATGTAGACAAAGAGATGTGTCTGAAATGTGGGCATGACAGGTATGATAAGTAAAAAAAGAAGGGTAAATCACGTACTGGTCCTCTTTTTAGGATATTGAGGCACATGCCTATAATCCCAAGGATTCAAAGGCTCTTACGTCGCAAAGGATTATCTATGTTGCAGGGATGGCATGCCTCACATAGAAGTGAGTTGGGAGTTATGCAAATCCCAACTGATTCAATAGCCATGAAGCATATAGAGGATACATGGCCCGAAAAATTCAAGGATGAAGTACGAAGTCTACGACTCTGCATAGCCATGGATGGCATCAACCCATATTCCCTCCAGAACACCAACTATTCTGTTTGGCCTGTAGTAGTGATCAATAACAATATCCCCCCATGGTTGTTCGTGAAGAATGAACATCTTTTGTTGGCTCTCGTAGTCCCTGGTAGAAGACAAGTGAAGAATATGGATGTCTAACTAAAACCGCTAGTAGATGAATTGAAGGAATTATGGGATGGGTTAAATGTATATGATGTATCAAGACACATCGTAGCAGAGAGGAGTTTTACGCTGTATGTCATATGTGCTTACACGACACATGATTATCTAGGCTTAGGAGTTTTCTCTGGTAAATTACATGTTTAATTTATTGATTTGTTTATATACGTAACGATATTCTTTCACATATTAGTTATTTAATTTGTTGTAATATTTGTTCTGATCTTCATGATATTATTTAACGTGCCATGCATATTAATTGTATACAATAATCTCTCAGGTCTTGTAACAAAAGGGTATTTTGGATGTAAATGTTGTGGACATTCTCTAAAAGCTAGATGGTCCAAGGACCTACGAAAGCCAGTGTATGATTGCTCCAGGGTATTCCTCCAAGAAGAACACCCTTGCAGAAGAGCATCATCCGCTTTCAATGGTAAACGAGAGAGAACCCAAAGGCCTCCAATAACGACACCAGCTGAATGGCTTAGAGCAAATGAGAGAGAGAAGGAGAAGGAGTTCATAGAAATGTTCGATTTAAATGGGGAGCCTATGTTCGATGATCCAGAATTCTTCGACACCTATGTTGAGAAATTTCCCATTGGGATGAAAAGGAAATCTATCTTTTATAACCTCCCATATTGGGAGCATCTTAAGATTACCCACTTATTATATCCCATACATATATTTAAAAATGCTCCATCTTATTTATGGAAGCACATATCATCGAAACAAAGTGACACATTGGCTGTTAGGAAAGATCTTATTACTTCAAAAACTAAAAGGAAACATTGGCCAAGAGGATTAGAAAGTTCAGGATTAGAGGTAGGTGTTGGTTACTCTAATTCATGGTTTTTTAAAGAAGGTGATGTCCCATGGATTTTTAAAAAAGATGATATTTCTTTGGAAAAGGAAGTTATAATGGGCGTGAGGGTGCCAAATTCAGACGGTTGAATGGTAGAAGTGTGCCTTATCCCGATCATTTAAAAGAAAATATGCCAAAAATATGCCCCAACAGTTGGGTTGCTGACCAAGTCCGAGAGAAATATGGTGCAACCGGTCATTACCCTCATGCTGAAGAGGATGCGCTAAACGTAGGGATTGGGTGCAACAAATCAGTAATAATCTTTTTAATTTATATGTAAATTTGAAACTTATAATACATAAATATTTCATATTTTAACTGTTGGGTTATTATAAGACACATGACTGTTGGGGCCCTTGTTTTGAAATCAAACAGTTTTTTATTTGCGGATAGTACGTGGCGGGACGCAACCATCGTAGGCAGAAAGCTGTCAAGGTTGCGAAGGGCTGAATAACAGGTGGCACAGATGTTGCGGGAGCTAGCACAGATGGTAGAAGAATATGGCAGGAGACAAGTAGTAGAACTCCCGATGAAGAGAAAGAAGCAGAAGACAACCGAGTGAGAAGAAAGGAAGAACTATCAGTTGCAATGGTAGCAGAACAGATAAGTAGCCGGCCAGCAGAGAAAGTAGGTTGGCACAGGAGGAATGAGAGAACAGGAGCTATAGGAGAGCTCTGTTCATGTTGTTCCATTCTCTATCTCTCTGTATCGTTGTGTTCTAATCCATTGGATAAGACCTCTTTGTAATATATTCGGTTAAAGCTCATGTTAAGGAGTGTTGTAATACTCTGTTGCCGATAAGTGAATTATAATATGATCAGAGTTTGCTGTTCCCAATATATGTTGTAGCCTAGATTGATTAGTATGGTAGTATTTTAAAATTTTATTGATTGTCTTTCTGAATGCGCTTCTAAGGAATATCACCTAGGTAATGTTGCGGTTGCTTAAGCTCTGAGATAGTTCGGGTTCATACATATTTAATCTGCTAGACTGATATCAATATGCTCCCAACCTTAGTAAGGTCATGACATGCCTCAGGTGAGACTCTCCGCTCCTCAGAGCAGGGTGAAAATTCTAGCGTGGTGCTAGACTACAGCGGAAATCCTTGTTGGCCTCTAATCCGAACCTGGGTCTTTCTCACGAGACCTTTTTCCTTGCCAACAAATGGTTTCGTTGCCGGGGACTGAAATTTCATTTGGGAGCTAGATCATGGTATCTCGAATCTTCGAAAGAGAAATATGAAGCTGGTGGGATAACCACTTAGATCAGTTCATCACTCAGCAAGCCAAGTTGAGACACAGAGGGAGAAAACAGTCAAAGATCTGGTTCTATTTTCTGAATCCACCAACGACGTTTACGAGATATTTTGGGGAAAGTTCCCAGAAGAACTCTACAACTGGTTGCGAAGGCTCCAGACCAAAGTAACCAAAAGAAAGTCGCAGAAAGTTAGTCGCAAGTGGGTGCACGGAGATCTAGTGGCCCTTCATCGATTAAATACCGAGTTGACCCGAGCTGTAGATTATTGGGTGGAATCTACCTTGGATAGATACACAGTGGAGTTTGCAGCGGAGTGCTACCAGTACTTTTCGAGGGCAGAGGATATATTCAGATCCGGGTTACGGGTGAAGCTGCTGAAAGAGATTCCATTGTGGATTAAAGCCTTGATGGTAGATGAAGGACTAATGGGGTTCCAAAAATCTAAGATGGAAGTGTAATACTTCGGTGCTAGGGGAAGGGACTGAGGGAGAGATGCTACAAGAACAGTGAAAGAGGGGAGTAGGGGTATGGATGTCGTGACCTCTAACATGCTAAGGTAGCGACGAGCACATCGGAGGGTGCAGATTGTTGAGAAGTGGTGAGAAAGGATGATGAAGGATTTAAAGAGACAGGAAAGTAGTCGAAAGGACAAAGAGGAGGCGCCTTAGATGATGAAGGAAGCGGAAAGTCAGGTGGGTCCCTAGGATATAGGGGGACCGTTAAATAAGTTCGGCAGGTGTATAGGAACCCAACCCAGAGGGAGAAAGGAAAGAAGTCTGATGGAGAAGATGCAGATGCACACCCTGAGGAGATGTTCGATGTGGAGTTTCACGTTGCAATGGAGCAATTGTTCCAAGAAAGGTCGTCATTCTTATCTCAAGGTACTCCTATTGCCCAAAGTTCAAGTAGCTCTAGTCCCAACCTTCACCTGGTGCTTTATCAGCAACTAAGTGAATTTTTTTTAAAGTTGCGTGAATTAATTAAGTTGCATAGTATTCAGTCTCAAGCAGTAATACACACTGGTAGTAGAATTTCTAGTGGTACCATCTCATAAACAGGAACCAACAGCTTAATTTTAGTAACGCCTACTCAAGTAAACATGGCAGGATCACTTACCTGGTACCCAGAGTTCTCTGGGAGGGGTAATGACGATGTGGAATAGCACTGGTACCTCTGCGAGGCCATATGGAGGGCACGACAAACACCAGATGCGAGGAAGTTGATAGAATTTAAAACCACTCTTAGGGAGAGAGCTCTACGCTGGTTTATAAAGTGGTCTGAAGCTCATCAGAATCTAGCGATGGCAGATGTGAAGAGGGACTTTGTTAAGGAGTTCAAACTGCCCCAAACCGACCAGCAGTGGTACCATCTCACAAACAGGAACCAACAGCTTCATTTTAGTAACGCCTACTCAAGTGAACATGGCAGGATCAATTACCCGGTACCCAGAGTTCTCTGGGAGGGGTAATGATGATGTGGAACAACATTGGTACCTCTGCGAGGCCATATGGAGGGCACGACAGACACTAGATGCAGGGAAGTTGATAGAATTTCAAACCACTCTTAGGGAGAGAGCTCTACGTTGGTTTGTAAAATGGTCTGAAGCTCATCAGAATCCAGCAATGGCAGATGTGAAGAGGGACTTCGTTAAGGAGTTAAAACTGCCCCAAACCGACTAGCAGGGTCTGTCAGAAATGTGGGAAATCAAGCAGCGGGAAGGAGAGACTGCTTGGGATTTAATGTGGAGATTCAAAGATGCGATTTGAAAACTCAGCTATCCAATCGATCTGAACCATCAGAGGGATTGGTTCATCAAAGCTCTACTACCCTTGAAAATAACCCCATTAACTCAACAGAGGATCGAGATGTTGCAGGATGCACTGGAGCAAGCAATGAAGATAGAAGCCATGGCGGGTTATCCGCAAGAGTTTAAGGGAGGAACAGAAGTAAAAGAACCCTCCATAATGGGGTTGCAGCATCAAATAGCGAGCTTGACAAAGAAACACAAGGAAATTCAACCAATGTGGCCAGCAAGACCGAATGTATGGTGCACACACTGTCTAATGGAAGGACATGTGGTAACCGAATGTCCTCGGTTTCGGGGTCAGAATGGGGGGACATCGTCTGCAAGGGAACAGGGGGCTCCACCAATGGGGGGAGTGGCATGGATAAACACCTAGGGAATATATGCACCGCAACAACAATATGCGGGGTTCCCTATGCAACAAAGTCCAACCTCTACTAAGTATTGTGAAATATGTAAGAACATGGGTCATCCACCTCGCCTATGCCCTATTTTGAAAAAATATTCCACCGTTCCGAATAACACATACTGTGAGTTATGTGCCTTAACAACACATAGCATAGAGCAATTTAGAAATCTGGATGCAATGGCAGAATGATTGGATCGACCTTCATACCGAGTGAATGAGACTCCCCGAGGAAGAGGAGGAGGCATGAGAGGAGGCTGAGCAGGGGGTAGAGGTCCAGTCAGATGTTACAACTACGACCAAGAAGGACATGTAGCTAGGGAATGTCCACTTCCTAGGAGACCCTGGTGTTCCCAGTGCCAGGTTAACACGCACGCAATAGAAGATTGCCCTGAGCTCATTAAAAGATGGGAGGAAAAAACTAGACAAAGGGGAACAAATCTAGTAAATGCAAAACCCAGGATAATGGAGACTCAAACAATGCAAAACGTGGCCATAGTGACATGAGGAGGCAAGAGAATGGGGGAAGATGCATGTACAATGGACCCGATAAAATTGATCAGGCCAGCATCCCCAAAACCGTTGATCAAACTGGAAAGACAGAAGAAATTTTTACAAGAGGCAGTAGAAACATTTGCCCAACTGGGGGGAAACAAATGTATTGAGTTACAGTAACCACGGGAAAATAATGAAAACCAATCCAATTCAATTACTATCATTCAAGAATGGTTCCATCTATTCCTGAAGATTGTTAACAATGCACCAATGTTGGAGCAGCTAAAGCAGAACCTGGAAGGAGTGGTGCAGAAGAACAATAGATCAAGGGAATCATCCGATTCAACCCAGAAGTATGCACAGAGAGTGAAAATAAATAAAATAAGGACAAGAAAAGAGTTCCGAGTAAACATACAGGTTGCCGGTTTCCAAATTAAAGACACCATGCTTGATTTGGGATTCGATGTCAATATTTTACCAAGAAAAACCTAGGAAGCATTAGGAAAGCCAAGATTAACATACTCACCAATCCAACTTTGGATGGCGAACCAGTACTGTATTGTGCCCATAGGCAGACTGGAGGAATTTGAAGTTGATATCACAGGAGTAAAGACATATACGGACTTTGAGGTCATCGACATCATGGGGAATAAAGATCCTTATCCTGCATTGTTAGGAATTGACTGGGCCTTTGAAAATTATGCAATAATAGATCTAAAGAAAGAACTGATGATATTTGAGGATGGGGAGGTCAGAGTCACTCAGCCTCTCGACCCATATCAAGGTCCAAGATATACAGAGACTGTAGACAATAGAGAGGATGTTCAGTTGATGGACCATCTTTATGAAATGACCGCAGGAAGAATGGAAGATTGCATCAACCCAACAACAGGCGGCTCTGTAAGCAGGAGAAGCATCCAAAGCTCAAAATTAGGCTCTGAAATAGCTTGGGATGATTGGTAGCAAGGAGGGTATGAGACCAATACAAGGAGATGCGCCACCGTCGGAAGAATCAATTGGATTGGGACTGAGGTAAGGGATTACCCAACTTTATTTAATATGAACGATGTAAACATTTTCATAATAGAAATAGAAGATAAGGTACCAGAGGGACATAAGGTACCACTAATGGACATGGCGTTATAGTCCACATCGGTAAGATGGTGGAGTAACCATTGCAACTCACTGTCACAATGGGGCAGAGTTGCGCAAGCATTGAAAGCAAGGTTTAAGGAAGAGGAAGGACCTCGGGTTGAAGAGAAATACCATGGGGACTCAGACCCCAGAAATCATCTGAAGGAATGTGAGGTTCAATGGAGAACTGTAGGATATACAGAAGAGCTATGGGTACACATAATTATCTACTCTCTGGACTTGATCCCACAGGCCTGGTACCTGACGGAAGAAAAGAAAAGAGGGACCAGCACATGACGGGAAGTTGCGGATAACTTTACACAATGCTTCTTTTTCGAAGGAAAAACGGAACCGGTCACACAAGCTTTGCAGGCTATAAAGAAGGTACTATTCTTCCCAGAAATTCAAAAGGAGGATGAGCAGACACTTTCAAACCTTGGCATTAGACAAAAGGTAGCATGTCAAAAGATAAACAGCGAAATGGATGATGATAATCTAGAATATCTTAGGCATCTATATTTTGAAGAGACGGAAGGGGAGAGGGATATCAAAGAAGAACCAACGACAGAAGGGATTCACCTGCTACCATTAAAAACCAAGAAACTAAATATCGGAACATAAGATAAGCCAAGACTAGCGACAATTGGAGATTATTGGGATGAACAGACAACTAAGGAGATATACAGTCTACTGCAGGAATAAGAGGACTTGTTCCCTTCATCAGTAGCAGATCTAAAGGGAATAAAAGGGGATATGGGGGAGATGCGGATAATATTGAAGCCCGACGCAAGGCCTGTGAAACATAGACCATATCGTCTAAATCTAAGGGTGAAGGAAAAAGTTAAGGAAAAAATCGACAAGATGTTAAAGGCAAGATTAATATTCCCAGTAGAGGAAGTAGAGTGGGTAATTCCTATAGTTATACAGAATAAAAAGGAGAAGTCTGAGATTCGAGTCTATGTCGATTACAGAAGCTTGTGTCGATTACAAAAGCTTAAACAATGCATGTATCCATGACCCATTTCCCACTCCGTTTAGTGATGAGGTCCTAGACAATGTTGTGGGAAATGAGGCGTATTCGTTCACTGATGGATTCTCAAGATACCAGCAAGTACAGATAGCAGAGGAAGATAAGAAAAATAAAACATTCACCACCGAATGGGGCTCTTTCGCATATAATGTGATGCCATTTGGATTGAAAAATGCACCTGCAGTATTTTCTCACATCGTGATAGCTGCTTTCCGGGAGTATAACCACAAGTTCTTAGAAGTCTACATGGATGAATGGACAGTCTACAACTTATTAAAAGACCATGCGACGTTATTAAGAATAATGTTTGACAGGTGTAGGCAACTTCAGATCTCGTTGAACCTAAAGAAGTGTATCTTTGCAGTACTGTTTGGAACACTACTAGGACATGTGGTATGTACCCAAGGAGTTTGTGTGGACCCAGCCAAAGTAGCAATGATAGTCAACATGGAGGCACCAGAAACGGTAAAACAACTGAGATCAGTATTGGGCCACACAGGTTACTACTAGCAATTTATCCGCAACTATGCAAAGATAACAACCCCTTTAGAGAAGCTGTTGCGGAAGTTTGAGCAATTTCACTAGACAGAGAGTTGCAGAACAGCCCTGAATACCCTGAAAGAAAAACTAGCAAGTGTGCCAATATTAGTTCACCCAGATTGGGACAAACAATTTCATGTGCACATCGATGCTTCCAAAATTGAATTTGGAGCAGTATTGGCGCAACCAGGGGACACTTCAGTTGAGCACCCAGTATATTTTGCAAGTCGAAAAATGTCCATAATAGAATGAAACTACACCACAACATAGAAGGAGGCATTAGCAATGGTGTATTCCCTTCAGAAGTTCCGCCACTACCTGTTGGGAGGTATGTTTAAATTTTTCACAGACCACTCAGCTTTGAAATATTTGGTAAACAAACTGGTCTTGGAAGGAAGAATATGCAGGTGGCTCCTACTCTTCTAGGAGTTCACCTTTGAGGTGATCGTAAAGCTCGGAAGATTGAACATAGGGCTTGATCACCTGTCTCGGCTAGAGAATGGAGAAAATGTAGGATCTCTAGATGATCAGTTACCAGATGCTGATATTTTCAGAGTAGAAGCCATCCCAAAATATTTGGACCAAATAGAAACCTACCTCACGATAAAGCAGTGTCCACAGGAATATACATCAGTCCAAAAAAGACACCTCGTAGTTCGAGCTGCAGAATACCCGCTCATAGCAGGACATCTATATAAGATGGGATTGGACCATATTCTTCGGAGATGTGTCATGGACCATGAAAGGGAAGCGGTACTATGGGAATGCCACAATGGGGTTGTAGGAGGACACGTGGGAGCAAAATCGACGACAAGAAAGGTACTATAAGCAGGGTTGTGGTGGCCGACAATACATATGGATAGCAAAGCATTTGTTAAGAAATGTGATATATGTCAGCGTACGGGATGACCATCCCACTGAGATGAACTTCCACTTCATCCGATAAAAGTACTGCAGCCATTTGAAAAATGGGCAGTCGATTTTGTAGGACCAATTACACCACCTGCAAGACACTTGCAGGCGAGGTACATAATAACGGCGACAGACTATTTGACGAGGTGGGTAGAAGCATTGCCAATAAAGAATTGCACGACAAAGACTTCTGCTAGGTTTATATTTGAAAACATAATCACCTGATTCGGTTGTCCAAAGAGCCTAACCAGCGACCAGGGTACACACTTCATCAATGACACCATTAAATCCCTGCTAGACAGCTTCATGATACAACATCATAAAAGCAGTTTGTATCACCCGCAAGCCAACGGTATGGTAGAAGCATTCAAAAAAATACTGGAGAAGGCCCGAACAAAAATATGCAATGCACAACGGGATGACTGGGATGAGCTGATACCAGCAACTTTATGGGCATAAGGAACAAAGGTAAAGAGAATGAACAACCAAACACCATTCCAGATAGTATACGGGAGAGAAGCAGTAGTGCCAACATAATTCATCATACCCAGCCTCCTAGTCACAACGTCACTCCAACTATCAGAAGAGGACTCGCTAAAGGAATGATTGTAGGAATTACAAGGCCTCGAGGAAGAACAATTTTTGGCAGAATTTCACCAAACGGTACAAAAGGATAGACAAAAAGCTTGGCATGACTGTCACATAAAGCGCAAGACTTTTCACGTCAGAGGAAAGTTCTACTCTACGACAGTAAGTACCAAAAGTTCCCAGGGAAACTGCAGATGCATTGGCTAGGGCCATTTTACGTGATAGAAATCAAAGATTCAGGAGCAGTTCAGTTAGCACAACTGGATGGCCAAGTTCTACAAGGATGGGTGAATGACGCACGCCTGAAGCCCTATCAAGAGTAAGTCACTCAATTCCATTTCCAATAACTCTCGCAACCGAGAGGAGTCAATAGGGTAGAATAGTATCAATAACTCTCTCGCACCCGAAAAGAGCATAGATAGGATTTCCACTTTAGCAAAAGCAGAAAAATAGGTACCGTTGTGTTGCAGAGACCGCAACACAACCAATTGTGGTCGAGGAAGGGTAGTGTCCAATGTGTCATCCACGTTAGATAGAAAAGCGTGCCAAACATTAGCCCATCATCATTACGCGTAGTACCCATGTCAGTCCATAATATTACCAAGATTTGGAAATAATTTCCATAATTAGCATCACCCATACCGTAATGAATTTTCCATAATAAGGCATAACCACCAACTGTCGCGTCTACCCAAATCTCGAAGCCACAGTCAGCATTTTCAGAACCCACCTCAGCCGGTAACTAATCAATCGATTGTAGCCACGGATGAGGCCAGGGGGAAATTGATTAGTTATGGGGTCTCATCAACCTCACCCATGCCGGTTAATTACATAACCCGCATGTAAACAAGTGCGAGAATGCCGGAAAAATCCGAGTTAGAACCAGAAACATCCAAGGGAGCAAGAGAAGCAGAACCATAAGAAGAGCAGAGAAGGCACACAGAAGAAGGAATTCAAGAGAAAAGAGAAGGAGTTGTTCTACAGGTGTATCAGAGAAGAGCTAGAATGACAAGAGCAACACTAGCAGTTGTAGATCAAGAGCTCGATAACAGAGTTCAAAATATGGAATCGGTAGTGGGGAAATATGACAGTGCCTCATTGATCGACACCGACCTCACGGACTCTTTGGAGTTTCTAGAAGCAAAGAGACAAGTATATATGGAGAATTATGCCATAAGAGTAGGGCAGCAAGCGGCGAGAGTCCTACTAGAGTTTTGAGGCATTCAACAGTCTACCATACTGAACTTAAGAGATCTCCCGGTGCTCGGTGTTACAGGCGCTGCAATGCTGTGCACCAAGTTCTTGTTGAGCCGAATTCATAATGGTTCGCTATGGCTAGGAAAAGAAATCCCAATTCATGCAGAGGACATCCACAGGTTAATTGGACTGTTAATGGAAGGGAGGGATGTCTCAGTAGCATTCCAGACTGTATCCAAGAGGGCGAAGAAGACAGAAGATAACGACTACTACACAAAGTACGACACTAAAAGGGGGGGAAGGAGCCAAAATCGACTTGATCAACAAGCTAGAGGTCAAGTTCGCCTATTACTTAATTGCAAGTAAAACGATGAGGCACTATACAAAAGGAGAATGGACGCTTGATACGATTTCAGTTGCGGAGCATTGTGTCCAGGGGGCACAACTTAACTGGTGCTCATTTTTGTTGAACGAGTTGTTTGAAGCTTGTGAGGACAACTACAAGAGGGAAACCAGATTCATCTACGGATATCCAATTATGGCGCTAGCAATGTGGAAATGGACGTTTCCAGGCATTCGAGTACCTGTGGAGATAGCAACAGGACAACCATTAGCAATGAAGTTCGTGCCTTGGAAGGTATCCAGGGATCCTAGCATGAAGGAAGTAAACGTAGAAGCTTTCAATATATGGTACAACCAAATGGTTGATGTCGTGATGAGTCAAAAAAGAGTCCCAAGGAGTCTGCTGGATGGTTATAGCACACAGATATTGTTTGGAGTTACCCACAAGCAAACCTTTGTCAGGCCAACATGCGTACCCGAATCCACTTTTAAAATGAGGCCATTAAAGTTCCAAATTGATGAAACAACCTTCCACACAGAATTCTGTTCATGGCCAGGAGTAGTGATGGAGGTTAGAAGCGGAGTCTACACCTATATCTTTGATGGGATGCTGCCAAACCCACTGTCGGGCGAGACTTCAGAGCAGACGGTGACTAGGATGGCACAGTTGTAGCTATCCCCGATCATTGAGCAATTAAACACAAAGGTACATAATTTTAATAAAGTAGTGCAAGTGTTAACAAGTGATTCCACTGCATTTCCTTCGTTTTCATCTCACTCCAGACCATCTTCCGCCACGGGCTCCTTAATAGCACCAATACCCAACATTCTGTTTAACCCACCGACCCCAGTGACTACAGCACTGGTTCGAAAGACTAAAGCTGGGAAACCCCCAGTAGTGGCATCAAAAGAAAAAAAGGTCAAGATCGCAATATCTAGTACAGTGGTTAATCTCACCAGGGATGATACGCCATGACCTTTGAGTATAGGAGTACTAATTAGGGAAGAGCCTGTTGTGGAGCCCCAGGTGACCAAGGGGCTACCACCCTTCAACCCCCTCAATTTCTTAAATATTCGTATATCTTCACCTCACATTCACCAAACATCGGCCCCCGCCTCATCCACCATTCAGGAACCACCCATTACGACGCCCTCAACTTCATCAGCCACCGTATCAGACCCAATCGTCAAAGGAAGACCAAATGAGGACCCCGAGGTGGAAGTTAACTCGGGTACACCAGAAGTACCGCTCCTTAGAAAAAACTTGGTTCAACATACTACGTTCACAAAGCTTTTAAATCAGATAGAGCATTCTATGGAAGAAACAGGTGCTTTGCTCCCCTAGCAAAATCCACTCCAGTAGGCTAATCAGACAGCCCAAGAAACACCGCCCGATCTAAACATGGCTGACTCTAGTAACCGCCTATCGCAACAAACACCACGACAGTCACCGCAGGCACAATCAGCAAATTCTATCACCAGCGGACAACCACTTCAAGCACGACGGCCAGATCAAGGAAACGTTGATGCTGAGAGCATGGAGACATGGGGAACAACCCAACTTTACCATTTAATTGTTAGCCTCTTTCATAAAGACAATTATAAATCCAAAAATACATAAATTAAATAATGTAAAGTTAGGATAAATATATTTATTAAATTAGAATATTTAATAAATATTAGAGATACTTAGAATTAGAATTTTGTTAGTAAAAATAGGACTCTAGAATAGAGTTGTTTCCTAGGCTCTAAAATAGGAAAAATGGTTAGAAGGTCATTTATTGTAAATGGACACTTGTTGGTTTTCCAAGTGATCCATAACTAAATTAAGTTAGAACATAGAGCTTATAAATAGGTTAGTTTCCTAATTTCTTTGGAGTGAGAGTTTACGTTTGTAAACTCCTGCAATTTGTTATGTAATCTCTTTTCCATGATCAATAAATGTATGTGTCTGAGGACACTTCTGATTCTACATGTGGTATTAGAGCATACTGTGATGGTGATGTTGGGTGTATGTGAGGTTTTTAAAGAATGAATTGTGTGTCGTGTGAAGTCGTCCAATCTGCATGAATGTTTGTTGAATAAATCAATGTTTGAGTGAAGCCGTACTTGCACTGTGGAGTGCGTGAAGATTGTGTTGGAGATGTGAATAGGATACCTACCGAGTTTGGCATATTGCAGGTTGAATTGCTCTATGATTAGCATTAAGTGAAGCCGCCTATGGAGACCTGTGTCGAGACCTGTATAAGACATCATCTGAGTAACTCAAAGAAAAATATGAAGTGTTGCGAACATATTTGATTTGTTATTGAAGTGGATTGAACAAAGGACTTGGTATGAAGATCCTGTAACTGCGGTATATGGAGGCTGTGACATTCCATTTATTGTTTTCATCTCGTACTAGATTTTCCTGCAGTATTCATAGTGGTTCTCCATCCTTCCTTTTCTGCGAACACCAGTTCACGCTGCGAACACCAGTTCATGATACACCAGTGATTTTTGTGATTTTATAATGTTGCTGCCTTTGAGGCATTATTTGTGCTTGGAAGATGATTTATGGTTCAAATCTTTTCATTTCGATGATTAGTTTTTCATTCCATTTTGAAGAAAGTTTTTCTTGCAACTCCTGAAGACCTCACGATCCGCAACTCGTGTTAATTTGACTTATGCTTCTATTTTAGAATTTTAAATGATTCTAAGTACATAAATGGATCGCTTCATATAATTGAAAATGTTTAATGGATGCATTGACAATGCTTTCATTTCAAAATAGTTTCGTTGGAATCCTATGAAGTTTTAAGTTGCTTCAGTGATTGTTTTCAGCGGCACCGGTAGCCAAATCTTCTTTAAAGCCAGAGTTTCTGTTTGCGTTACCAGTAATCCTTACCTCGTCCAAGTCTTTTGCGCTGTAGAAATTTGTGCAAGAGGCGCTTGAAAGGTTTAGTACTCATCATGTTTACAGGAATAAAATTCTCGGGCTTTCAAATTTAAAACATTCAGCTCTGTCGAGTTTTATGTGTCCCTTGAGACTAGTCTCGCATTTCCTTCTTGTGGGGTGGCTGTTAAGGAGCAGCGTTGAAGAGTTGCTTGTGGAGTGACCAGCATCATGAAGCCTGCAAGGCTAGGTGACCTATGGAGAGAATTGAGCATCAGTGTAGAAAGTGTCTTTTTTTTCCAATGCAATGATGGAATCATTTTGCACTCCATGGCCGTGTGGAGTGAAGAGTGTTAAGTTTCAATCCATGGCAGTGTGCAAAAAATAAATTTTTTTGCAGGAACACTGCTTCATGATGAAGAAGTTTCTCATCATGTTTATTCAGGTTTGCATTGAAGATCAATGTAAATAGATTAAATAAAGAATACATGTGTGAAGTCCTAAGTAGCAACTGGTGTTGGCCACTGGATTCGAACCCATGTCTTGAGTTGCATATCAATTCCTCTTTTTTTTAAAAAGACGCTAGAAATTTTTGAGTCTGCATAAGAAATCATTCTCCAAATCAGATGTGATTGCAGAGTTGAGCGTGGATTGTTGACTTGCGTGTGAACTGATGAGGATCTGGTGGAGAATCCAAGGCTGTACGAAATGGAACATGAATCAGTTGCAGCCATACGAGGGTACAGAGGTTGCAATATCTTTGAAAACTTTTATGTTGCCGTAAGTAACTTCTCAAAAACAAAAAATAGTGTGCTTTAAATCTAAAACGAAAATCCTCCTTTTTAAAAGTGACTTCATAAAAGTTTTTCATTAAATTTGGAAAAGGGGAGTATGTAGAGTGAATGGTTAAAATAATTTTACATACTTAGGTTGTAAAGTTTAAAAAGAAACTTTAAGTGACACTTTATTTATTTATTAAGTCTTGATTCACTTTTTAAAAGTGAATTCATAATTTTTTTATTTAAAGAGAGACTTAGTAAAATCATGGTATGAAGTAATAAGGAGATTATTGGAGTGATAATTTGAATGTTCAAAGCAATTTTTTGGGGAAATAAGGTGCATATTTTGTAAAATTGGAGTGATCGGTTTTTCAAAGGAAAGCTCATTGATGTAGGAGGTTGAGTCAGTTTTTTGAACGCATTTGCTTCCAAACTTTGCAAGCGTCAGATTCTCATTGTTTGAGAAAGCTTCAATGGCAATGTTGTAAATGATGAAAGGTTGATGACCTTAATACTTAATAAAGACATATTATTTGTGGTGTTGAAGTGTCCTAGATCCGCCTGAAATTGAATAAAGGGATCTTAGGTACACCATGTGTGTTTGTGATGGCGCATGTTTTTTATGGCTTCATGTTGTTTCTTTTTGATTTGTGTCTAGTTGTGACACATCAATGATTTCATTTAATATCGCATACATAAAGTTCAATATCAGCAAGCACAACACATGTAACGAAGTAGCTGCAAGGAAGGATAATTAAGCTCAACACATGCATTTGGACCACTCCGACAAATAATCACAGATTGTCAACATCAGCATTCTACCTCAACAAGAAAATTCACTTAGTCAAGTTAATGCATTTCAAAGCAAAGTATACATCAACGTTCTTGAAAATACATTTAAGAACTTGTAATCAAATTCATTGTTTTAAGTGAATCATTAAAAATTCATTGTTAATGAATTTGTAAGAGGACAAGTGAATTCATTGTTTTAAAGTGAATCATTCAAATCATTGTAAGCTTTCTTGGGTGCATTTTCAACAGTGTTTGACACCCTTTCTTTAAATAAAAATAAAGTGAGTGCACGAGTTTTAACTCTAAAGCAAACAAGAAACAAGTTCACATCTCCTGCAAGCGAGCGTGAATATTCATTCAAGAAATTTGCGTCAAGACAGTACAAAGTTCAAACCTTCAAGCGAGCCAGAGTGAAGTTCATTGCAACAACCATCAAAGAAACCAAACAAGTTCAACTCTAACACCAATCAAGCAAGTTGAGATCGACATAGAGCGTGGCTATTCATTCAAGTGAGTGTGAAGTCATCAAGTAAGTCAAGTGAGTGTTCAAGCAAACGCAATCGTCATCAAGCGAGCGCGAATTCCAGAGTTTAAGAAAGAAAATTCTACAATTCTAGCAAGTGTTTCAAGCAAGCGCAATAAGCAACAAATCAAGTGAGCGTGCCATTCCAGCCACATAGCAAGTGAGCCTGTCATTCAAGTACCAAAATCAAGTGAAACAGTTCAAAGCACGGCATCTTCGACAAGAGAGCCTGATTTCAAGTGAGCAAGTTCAGATGACGCAACATATTCAGTTGTTAAACATTCTTCACAGTTTGATCATCTCCAGTGATGAAGACATGGTGCACATCATCAAAGACACTCTTGCTGATCTTTCACGGCATCTACGACAAACACATGAAACCGTTGAGTTTCTTCAACTCGAGTCGCAACTTCGACGGAATGAATTGCAAGAAAAGAGTGATACTTTCAAGTCTTTGAACCATCCAGATGATAAGTCATTCATCCCAATAGCTTCAAGTGTCGAAGTTGTTCCAGTTCAAATTTCTTCCAAGCCCATCATCAAGCTCTAGGAAGAAATTCAAAATAACAAGAATCGACGAGGCTTAGGATATGTCATTGATGACACCACCTTACATATCCCAGATTATTCCAAGCCAATTAAGTTCGTCAGTGAAGGATTTCTTGCACAACTCACCTCAGCAAGTTCTGAGAAAGTTGCAGACAACCCGCAATGCACGCAACACAAAGTTGTAGACAAACAGAATTGCACGCAACCTGAAGTTGAAGTCCGACCGAAATTTTCTCATTGTCAAAGAACCGGTCATCTGGAAGATCAGTGTTTTGATCTCCATCCTTGTCGCCATTGTGGCAAGCCCAATCATTCCTCAGAAAAATGTTGCAACCAACAACAAACAGCCAGATTGAAGATACATTATGAATGGATCGACCCTTGGAAATGGTCATCCACGGTCAAAAGATTGTCTCAGTTCTATAGCCGAATACAATCACACATAGTGCAACCAACAGTGAAAATATGATGGTACTCTCATGCAGTTGAACGGAGGAGTACACCAGTGTAAAACTCCTACACCTGAAGGGGGGGAGTTCAGGAAAACTTTCCAGAGAAGTGTCTCTCCTTTCAACGGACAAAGGGGGGGAAATGTCAATGAAATTGACGGTTGTCAGACTGAAAGTCTTGACAAAACTAGCAAAAGCAGCTAGTGGGCATCTTCAACAGCCAGAGGGCATCAAAAAATTTTCCAGTGGGCAGTCGACAGCAAAGAAGCAGTGAGCAGTTTTCAACACAGCAAAAGCAACAGTGAGTTGTTTTTGACATCATCAGCCAGTGGGCATTCAACAAATTTTGTTAGTGGACAAAGGATGCTGATTTCACGCAAAGGATAGATGGATCCTTTTGTAACTTGGCACGTGATGGAGTTGTCAAGCAATATTCAGAGATGAATCAGACATGCAACTGACTCATGGTCTCTTCAGATTGAAGATTTTTTTCAGCATCAACTTGAGAACTTGGAAGATGGTTCCTCGTTCTTATTTTGGATTTATCCTTGAAGGGGGGAATGTTAGCCTCTTTCATAAAGACAATTATAAATCCAAAAATACATAAATTAAATAATGTAAAGTTAGGATAAATATATTTATTAAATTAGAATATTTAATAAATATTAGAGATACTTAGAATTAGAATTTTTTTAGTAAAAATAGGACTTTAGAATAGAGTCGTTTCCTAGGCTCTAAAATAGGAATAATGGTTAGAAGGTAATTTATTGTAAATGGACACTTTTTGGTTTTCCAAGTGATCCATAACTAAATTAAGTTAGAACATAGAGCTTATAAATAGGTTAGTTTCCTAATTTCTTTGGAGTGAAAGTTTACGTTTGTAAAATCCTGCAATTTGTTATGTAATCTCTTTTCCATGATCAATAAAAGTATCTGTCTGAGGACACTTCTGAATCTACATTAATTCAGAGAGTAGCACAACAAGCAGAAGGGCTTCACTCGAAGCTCCAGCAAAGATGCGAACATCAGCAATTACAAATCAGCACGCTTACTGAAGAGCGCGAGGAAGTGAGGACAGAAAAGGGTAATCTATAAGAACAACTAGAGACGGTGACAAGAAAATTTTGGGACATTTGGCCCACAGTAACAACGAACAAAAATAGAATACCAGAAGGGATAAAGGAGAATGATATAGTCGAACGAGCGGTCCACATGAGGGTGGCATGTTCGAACCTCCATTAGGAAAATGAGGAACTCCGAGTAGCATTGGCAGCCCGGCCTGCATTGCCAGACCCAGTGGTTGTATACACAGAGCAGATATCCGAGAGACAGATCCAAGTGACAAAAATGTAGAAAATTCTGAGTACTGCAGCGAAAGAAGCATACGACCTACTGAACAGTCTATAGGAATGTTCGACCTCGCTGACACTGAAGTCTCAACTGGTTTCATTACAGTTGCAAAAAGTATCAAGGGAGATACAGGAGGCCACAGACCTTACTGGACTCGATCAACTATATGCTCAAGCAGATGCTCTGGAGGTCCAGATACAACAGATTGAAGAAAAATCAACTGCAGCAAAGCAAGCCCTCTGGGAACTGAGATAGCCGATAAAAACCAGTGCCCAAACAATGCAACGACTGGTCTCTGAGGCTGATACAAAAATCCAAAACGTTTTCGGTAGCCTGCCAGCTGTTTCAGGGGAGGAAGTGGTCCCGTAGGTTACAGCGCAAACTGAATTTCTCATGCAAGGATGGCATCACGCCCTGACGAACTTTCAGGAACTCAAGGCATCAACTCTAACACAGGTCCCAGAATTGGGGCCCTTGTTTGGACAGTCGGGAGAAAGGGGACAAGTAGAGTAGAACACAGGGCCGAGCAGACCAATGGAAATAGAGACAGTGAAAAGAGATTGACTTGGGGCGAGTCAATAGGATGTGGTCGGGGCATGTTGGGGCCCTTGTTTTGAAATCAAGTAGTTTTTCAGTTGCGAATAGTACGTGGTGGGACGCAACCATGACAGGTAGAAAGATGTCAAGGTTGCGAAGGGGTGAAGAGCAGGTGGCACGGATGTTGCGGGAGCTAGCACAGATGGTAGAAGAATGTGGCAGGAGACAAGCAATATAAATATCGATGAACAGAGAGAAGCAGAAGACAGCCGAGAGAGAAGAAAGGAAGAACTTTCAGTTGCGCTGGCATCAGAACAAATAAGCAGCCGGCCAGCGAAGAAATTAGGTTGGCACAGGAGGAATGAGAGAACAGGAGTCGTAGGAGAGCTCTGTTCATGCTGTTCCATTCTCTATCTCTCTATATTGCTGTGTTCTAATCCATTGAATATGACCTCTTTGTAATATGTTCGGTTAAAGCTCATGTTAAGGAGCACTGTAATAGTCTGTTGCCGATAAGTGAATTATAATATGATCAGATTTTGTTGTTCCCAATATATGTTGTAGCCCAGATTGATTAGTATGGTAGTATTTTAAAATTTTATTGATTGCCTTTCTGAATGCGCTTCTAAGGAATATCACCTAGGTAATGTTGTGGCTGCTTAAGCTTTGAGATAGTTCGGTTCATACATATTTAATCTGCTAGACTGATATAAATCTACTCCCAACCTTAGTAAGGTTGCGGCATGCCTCAGGTGAGACTCTCTGCTCCTCGGAGCAGGGTGAAAATGCCGACGTGGTGCTAGACTACTGTGGAAATCCTTGTTGGCCTCTAATCCGAACCTGGGTCTTGCTCACGAGACCTTTTTCCTCGCCAACAATGACACTATGATTTTCTTAAACTTTTTTTATAATAGGTGCATTTTTTCCCATCTATGTGGGCATATGGACACCATTTTCACAGAGAAAATGTCGATGCTAGAAACATCACACAAGATAGTGGAGTGGAAGTCGAGTTCGATCAATCTAGTCGATCTACCACCATGATCAAAACCTAGTACGAGGGACGTTAGGTTACGTCGGAAATATACAAGAGATCGTTGAAGTGGATTTCTCTTCTTTCCATTGTGTTATTTTTAGGTGCAAGTGGTGGGACACCTTTGATCAAAATAATGTAAAGGAAGATCGCAATAGTAGGCTGATATGTATCAACTCTAGAAAGATGTGGGATGAAGCTAAGGAGCCCTATGTTTTCCCCAAACACTGCAACCATGTGTTTTTTTACCCATATGTGTTGGATATGGATTGGTGGTTCGTATTGACACATGACCCTAGATCAAAATATATTTTTGAGAACAATAGTGTTATCATGCCATGCGAGCTGGAAGATAATGAGGGTGATCATGAGAACCGAGAGTGATTATTTCATCAATATTTATACTTTTTAAGATGGGTTTTTCGAAACATTATAATATATATGTATTTTGAATTAATTGCTAATTTGCATTGTGTTAATGTTGAAATCAATATTTCACTTGATAATTTTCAATTATGTTGATCTCAAAAACAATGGTGTATGATATAAATTAGTTCTTTTTTGTATCTAAGATCATAATAAAATAATGATAATTCTAAAGTACATGAATTTATTTGCATTATTCTCTAAACTTTATTATGTTACAATAATTCATATTAATCTAGATTTATTATTTTACAATTATTTAAAATTTTACAAATTTACAAATTTAAATTTTTTAATAAAATCATTTCACATTAATACAATTAAAATTTTCACATTAATACAATTAAAATTTTACAAATATTTTACATACAATTAGAATTAGAATTTTACAATTTCACATACAATTACAATTAAAATTACAATTACAATTACAAATTTTATAACAATTTTACAATATCATGATCATTTAATATTAAATTAATTAATAAACATCACGTTCATGATAACCATCGTACAAACATCACATTTGACTAAAAAGCACATTCAAAATTGCTAACATCATCGTGATCATGATCATCTAACAAAACAAAATTAACATTATATATTAACATCATCACAACAAAAACATCAAATATACATCTCGTGTCAAATAACTCATGCTATCACATACACATCTATCTGCAAGCTGCACATTAAATGAACATATCTAACATGACCTAACAATATACACATCGTGATGATCACCAACATGTAAATTAAGTGCAACTGCAACATGAACATAAAATACATGGACCATATATATATATATATATATACAATTGTAATATAAATGTCATGGATTAGTTGGTGGTACAACATCAAATATAGCAGTACTAGTCGAGGCTTGCTCAGTCAATGGTGTAGCCTCGACGGTCGATGGTCCATCTTGATCATGATCATTAGTACTGATGGATGCTGCAGGCTGCTAACTAGACGTGGCCGATGGTCCAGCCTGATCTCCATGATCACGGCTGCTAGATGCTAGTGAAGGCTGCTCCTCTGGAGCGGCGCGAGGTGAACGATCATGAGATGATGAGTCGCTGCTCGTAGACTGTCGATCACGTGTTGCATCTCGACCACACCTATAATGTGCAACGGTCCTCCTCAGCCGCGTAACCAAGGTTGTAGCTCCTACGACATGCCGCATCAGTCTGTACATGTCACGCGGGATGCCTCTCCACATATGTAACAACCTACCATCGGCTAGTATGTCTCTCATATGAGTGGGCCTGATGCCCACCTCAATAATCAAGCTAGCCCTGATCGTCATCAGGGTACTCCACATGTCCTGGATCATGTGGTGGTGACGACATGTCCTTGCCATCAAAAGACCCAATGTATGCAAAATATATACAAGTGCACAACAATAATTAGACAATTTCATTACACAATTTAATAAAAACAAGTTAAAGAACATGTTAGAATAAATTTGAATAAAACAGTAATATTACCTCTATCATCTGGTGGCTCATCAGCTATGAAGAGGATGTTGGCACATCCTCGCTAATCCAAACCTGCATAAGGACAGGGGACCATAATGAAGGGATGCTCGTCAACACTGGCTAACAAATCCAGTGCATCATTTGATATCCTCGCTAGAAACACAGTCTCGCCCCTATTGGGCATCATCTGCTCCCACATGTGCATCTGTGCCTTGAACATCAGCCTATGAGGCTGCCGAACAAAAGTAGGCCTTGTCTTTGGAAACCTCTCAAAAAATAAACAAAAAAGCTCTGAAGCAAAAGGGAAGTTGACCCTACCTTGTGCATGAGCACGACATCTATCTAAGGCTGTACAGAACTACCGCAAAAAAATGGCAGACCACCTGACAAGTCATGGCTCTTGTACTAAAGAATCAACATAATATAGAAGTGAGCAACTAATGCGTTACCCGTCACTAGTGTTGTGTGAAATGTTCGAAATGAGAAGTGAGAGGCACTGCACCTACTCACTACCAAATGCACCAATACGTAACTGACCTCCAGCGACCTGAAAATCTGAAGGAGACAGTACTGATGCTCCGATGTGTTGGGGTTCCTGAGTATTGATAGATTGGCTAACCAAAATACAAGACAACATCAGAACCAATCTTTAGAGTTCCAGGATCTAGTCCTCCTGTTCTTAGAGAGGGATCTCTCAAATTTACTTGTTTGCAAAGGTTTATCTTGTTTGCTTTTAAGTTTTGATTTTAGACTAGTTATTAAGTGCAAGTGTTTGTTTGGTTTGTTTGATTGGTTGAACTGGTATAGCAGAACATGAAAGGTCTAGGTAGTATAGATAGAAAGAAGAAGTGTCAGGTTCATTGGGCAATGGAGTCAAGAAGAGGCTTATGAAAAACTCATCAATGGATATGGGATATCAAAGGGAAAATCTAACTTGGCCACAGGATCCTTTAGTTTTGTGAATGAGATGGACATTAATGATTTTGAAAAGAGAAGTTTAATTCTCAACAAAGGGAACTTAAAAACATAACTTGAACAGAAAGAGGTATTTGATAGACAGGGCTAACCATGAATTCTACAAACCACACTTTAAGCAAATGATGACTTCAAGACAAATTTTAAAATGAAATCTAAGATTCGGGAGCACATCTTATTTCCTCAAATATTTTATTTCAAAGGACTTAGAAAACATAAAAGATTCACTGATAATTGCAGTCATAGAAGAGGGAACACCTAACACATCTATGATCACAACTATAAAGACCTTTAAAACAATTGTTCAAGTAGGGACAAAGTGTATGATCAAAACAGACCTCCTTGGCTAACTATAAACAATGGTACTTCAAAGGGAAACTTCAAAAACAATCTTCAATTGGCAGCAGACAAGCAGGGAAAACCATAAATCATGCTGGAACCAACTATTTGAACTACTTAAGAAATAAATGAGCATAAGGTTTTAAGAGAATTATTAAAGACTCTAAAATGCCTCAGCAGAAGAAAACATAAAACAGTGAAGGATAAACAGGTCTAAGGTGCTTCCAGGAGTCATTTCTTAGCCTAAACTTTTCATCCTACTGTAGTAAGAATTCATGAAACATAATGAAAACAGGAAAAACAACAGACAGTTCAGAATACATCACCAACAGCCAAGCTCAGGGATCCAATGATAGAGCCTTCTCAAGAACAAGCATGTCAAAACATAATCCAGCTTCCAAGACTTCAATTTCTTCTTCAACTTCAAACAGATTATGTATTATTTCAGAGAATTTCAGTGTTACAACTAGTGACCAACCAACCCTTTACAATGTGATCCTCAAAGAGATTTTATAAGAAAATTAGGAGGTGGGAGAGTTCCTAGGGTTGAAGTATAATTAATTCTATACTAAATGCAACTCCTAGCCTTGAAAACCATGCAAGGCATAAGGTAGGAAAGCATCCAATTTAGAACTCTGTCTCATAACTCTGTTTACTGCTTTTTAGGCTCAGTGGGTGAAAAGATTGAATTTAAGGCTCTTTTCATATTTTACAATAACTTTACTAACAATTTGAAATATCTTCCTTTGTTTGTAATAACTGTCATCTGCCTTAGTTTTTAATGTTGCTGGCTGAGATTTGATCTGGGTATTCCTTTGAGGTAGAGAGGCTGCAGGTGGCAACTTTGGTAGTTGGGGATTAATTAGCCCCTTTGATGTGTCATCCGAGTTTTCTTCTGGATCGGTCTTCATTTGTGGATTAGACTGTTGTTTCCTTTAAACTCTGTTTAGAGCCTTTAATCTTTAGATTATGCTTTGATCCTCCAATTAATTAATGCTCACTGTGTTCTGTTGCTTTGCAGGTGTGTAGAGGGTTTGTTGGAGTCTTTGTTCAGAAAATCAATAATCATGACTTATCGATTCCCTAAAAACGTTTAATTATCACTTTGAAACCCTTTAATATGCATAAAAGGCCGTAAGGATCGTCATCCTAGGCCAATAACAGTGTAATAATCTACGGGAGGGTTTAACTTTAACTTCATTAAACCTGCATAAAAACACACAAATGTTATTTAAATCCTACGAATTCATGGTTAAAACTGTTTAGGAGGGTTAGTGGAAGCATTTCGGAGCAATGCGGAGGAAGGGTGATTATGTAGGCGGAGAATTCTTGTGGAGAAAAACGGGCTAAAAACACATTTTAAACCGTTTTTGGCACGATTTGGCGGAAGTGGTTTTTGGGAAAATTGGCAGCGGTTTTCGCGCAGCGTTTGGGGGGTAAGTGGTTTGCCCAAAAAAATGCAATTCCATTCATCGCGCGACATGTGGATTTACAAAACCACTTTTATCGCGCAGAAGTAGCGCACTGGGAAGGGAGGCCAAAATTTATGCGATATGCATAAGAAACCGTCGGATGATCATCGAGAGATTGGACGGTGCGGGTGATGCGTGATAAGTCCAAAGATGTGCGGAGGATGAAGCAGTGGGACCGACGGATGCGTCAACGCCCTTCTCGTGTAGTGGATGGGTTAAATGGTAAGTCAGGTTCATTGGGTTAAGTCCTGATCGTCGGATCATCCAAATGGACGGTGAGATTCCAATATGGGGTGGAGAATTTAAAATGGGAAACGGGAAGGCAGGTGAAACGGATGGAAGGGTGAGTGCCTGAGGGCCATTGATCTGCAGAGATCAACGGTCCGGATCTAATCACAACCATAAGGCTGGAAAACACAAAATAGAAGGACAGTCAGGTTTTTTTTAAAGGTTTTTAAGCCCTTTAGCGCCCAATTGTGGGGATAAGGATATATGAGGAGAAGGGCTAAAAGATATAAGCCCTCGGGGGCTTAAGACCCATATAGCGTGAAAGACTGTTTATTAGGTTTAAACAGGGTTTTTTAAGGCCAAATGAGGTTTCGGTAGGTAAAATGAGGGGATTTAAACAAAATCAAAGGGAGATATAAGGTTTAAAAAGAGGGTTGTTAGTATGAATCTTTCATCGTAAAAGATCACTTTAGCTATGCATAACAAATATCCCTAACATCGATTATGGCTGCAAAATATCTTTAATTTTGCTGCACAAATTCAGACCTAAGCACAAAAGACATTAAGCAGATAAATTATAATATGGCTCCATGCATCCAATAGACAAGACAAGAACAAAGTGTTTAAAAGAATGATTTGTATTATATTAAAGAATGGGGCACCTGAGAGGAAAACAAGAAAGGTGTTTTCCGGTTCTCCTCAATGGGATGGGTTCTTGAAAATCCTCAGCATTTCAGATCTAAAATTCCTCTCTCTTATTGTGGTAGAAAAACCCTGACAAACATAGAACTCAATGGGAGCTCACAAAGCAAAAATGGAAAATGGTGACCAAGAGTAGATCTAGTGTGATCTAATGCAATGAAGGTGACTAATGAATGGGGAAAACCCTCCTATTTATAACAAAATATTGGGGTGGTCTAGAACTCGGTGCATGAATAAAATATTATTAATCGAATTCTAGAAGCACCTTTTAGGAATATTTTATTATATTTGTTGGAGGGAAAAGGATTCTTGACTTGGGTCAATTCCTTTGTTTATAAATAATAAATAAATAAATGATTTATTTATCATTTTAGGGGAATGATGGGAATATAATTAAATAAATAATGGTTTATTTAATTATTTATGGATGATTTGGTCAAATTTAACTAAGAATATTATTTAAATAATGATTTAAATAACTTATTCTTAGGGAATAATTAAATAAATAAGGATTTATTTAATTAAGTTCCTTATTTTGGGTTAAATATGACCAAGAAATATAAACAAATAAGTTATTTTATGTGGTGAAAGCAATTTTACTTAGGGTAAAATTGGTCTTACATGGTGTACTTGGGTTCATCTAATAATAGCAGGTTAGATGACCAAAAATTGGTGTAACGGATTAATTGTTAGTATGAATCTTTCGTCGTAAAAGATCACTTTAGCTACGCATAACAAATATCCCTAACATCGATTATGGCTACAAAATATCTTTAAGTTTGCTGCACAAATTCAGATCTAAGCACAAAAGACATTAAGCAGATAAAATATAATATGGCTCCATGCATCCAATAGACAAGACAAGAACACAGTGTTTAAAAGAATGATTTGTATTATATTAAAGAATGGGGCACCTGAGAGGAAAACAAAAAAGGCGTTTTCCGGTTCTCCTCAATGGGATGGGTTCTTGAAAGTCCTCAGCGTTTCAGATCTAAAATTCCTCTCTCTTATTGTGGTAGAAAAACCCTGACAGACATAGAACTCAATGGGAGCTCACAAAGCAAAAGTGGAAAATGGTGACCAAGAATAGAGCTAGTGTGATCTAATGCAATGAAGGTGACTAATGAATGGGAAAAACCCTTCTATTTATAACAAAATATTGGGGTGGTCTAGAACTTGGTGCATGAATAAAATATTATTAATCGAGTTCTAGAAGCACCCTTTAAGAATATTTTATTATATTTGTTGGAGGGAAAAGGATTCTTGACTTGGGTCAATTCCTTTATTTATCAATAATAAATAAATAAATGATTTATTTATTATTTTAGGGAAATGATGGGAATATAATTAAATAAATAATGGTTTATTTAATTATTTATGGATGATTTGGTCAAATTTAACTAAGAATATTATTTAAATAATGGTTTAAATAACTTATTCTTAGGAAATAATTAAATAAATAAGGATTTATTTAATTAAGTTCCTTATTTTGGGTTAAATATGACCAGGAAATATAAACAAATAAGTTATTTTATGTGGTGAAAGCAATTTTACTTAGGGTAAAATTGGTCTTACATGGTGTACTTGGGTTCATCTAATAATAACATGTTAGATGACCAAAAATTGGTGTAACAGATTGCCCCCCAACGTACGAGTGTTAGGAGCAAATCGTATGACCGAAGTACGTTGTAAGAACTCAATCACTAGGCATCAAGAGAGAGGTGAGAGAGAAATGTAAGGATGTCTGAGGTGTGAAAGGACTAGACCCTGAGGAGATGAGACTTACAGGTGCAACAAGTCTCTATGAAGTGGTACCTGTGCTAAAGGCGGCAGGGGAGGTATACCTATGCCTGCCGAGACAAAGTACAAAGAATAAGGCGCCCAGAAAACCACGGAACGCAATAAGTACAAAGAATAAGGCGCCCGGAAAACCACGGAACACAATAATGAAGCATGGGCTGGCCTAAATAGGAGCCAGATAAATAACATGATGAATCCCACATACATGCGATGCCTGGAATAATCGTCAGGACTTATATAATAATATGGTAGTACATGAGATATAAATACGCCCAAAGGCCCCCTACATGCGGGAAGTGCTCGCAAAATCTGACGGATACGTGCAAATCGAAGAGGCGCTGCAAGCGGTTGAGGCCGATATCATCATATGAGAGGAGTTGCATCAAGGGATGAAATGAAGGCATCCAAGCATGTGGGGGGCTACCTGCAGGGCCACCCCCTCATGAGGGTTGAGACATCTCACACATTCCCAGGAATCACTAATAGTTGCTGCTACGTCACTGGACCATCAAGTGTATATATCACGATCATGTGAGGAAGAGCTCGAACCAAGGTACACTGCCCCCCAGACCTGGCTTCTGGAGTAAATGAGTTGATGTCAACAGAATTAGGTCCGCCATAGGTGAGGCAACAAGGGAATCTCAACTAAGGCACGGGAGAAAATAGTAGAGTGACTAACAGACAAACACTGATGATGATAATGAAATGAGGAATACTGACTAGCGGATGGATGACTTCCCTTGTTAGAGCATAAAGGGCATGAATGGCTTGGCAACGACTGACACACTATCATGAGGGATAGGGGACAATGGTACTGAAGGCCATAATGTGCAACACGAGAGAGGGACCAAGCAAAGAAGGATGGAGGACTATAGTGGGATACAAAGGGACGCGAGATAGACTCCATGACTGATGATGATGCAACTCAGATGCTCTTAAACAAGGGTGACTCGATGGTGCTGCCACACAGTAAAGGTCCAATGGGGAACCATAAAAACAATAGGGTATCTCATGACGAAAATCAACACGAACAAAGACAAGTAAGGAGACAAAGGGGTGTCCCAAGTACAAGTATGGTAAATGAAGAAATTCGATTTGTAGGAGAGGTGAATAGACTCTTCGTGGAAAAAATGTGTCTTGGTGAAGTATCAAGGTACTAAAAACTAAAAGGTACCCAGAGCTCATGAATAGGCCAGGTTGCACATTTTGGGGTTTGTTCTGTGACCTGGGTAGCAGGTACTGGGCAGAAAACTGCGACCTGTCCCAAGAAATGACCTGAAAAGTGCGACCTGGTAGAGAAAGGGGGTTTCAATGCTGTTTTTTTTTTTTTTGGCTGAGATCTGGGATATTTATGGTTGAGGGGCATAGGTTCCCCCAAGCATGTTGTGGTCATGCCAAAATGGATGTAGAAAAAGGGGAATTTAAACACATTTTACAGATATGGTGCGCCATTGGTTGTCGTTATGGTTATGCAGTTTGAGAAAGGAAATGGAGGATTACCAATCTCGTTTAGTACTGCATATATGAATCAAATGGATTTTAAGTTTCTGGGTTGGCATACCTGGTGCCACTATCCCAAACAGAGGATTTGGAGATAATGAACTGATGCTGTGTAAGTTGGTCAACAACAAGGTCGAAAAGACTAGGTTGCTGATGTAAGATAAAGGAATGATAAGGGGTATCATCCTGAGAGTGATCTGAAGTGACATGGGACTTTAGAGGTTCTTCTAAATGTGGAAGAATAATGGTACTAAAGTCGGCACAACCAAATATACTAGGAGAGTTGTAGAGAATTGCTTCTCTTGGTCTCTTAAATATGGGTGCCCCCTTACTCAAACATTGGGTTTCAATGTAATGGCCACAAGGTGTATGTGGTGTGAACGCATGGGTTCAATGTAAGGGGGAATAGGTAAAGTCAGGGGTGGTGATTTCTTCCATAATGTCATCATCATGATAGGAGATGGGGTGACTGGTGGAAGAAAGAACGCCTGACGCGGTGAAGCTACCTGACTCATCATCATGAGAAGAGAGGTTCACATGCGCATCGCCACAAGGGGTGATCGAAGAGTAAGTAGATAAAGGTTCTGCTGATGTTGAGCCCAAGGTGATCACTGAAGGAAGGTAAGCGAAACAACAGGGGAGGATTCAGAGGGAATGTTCCCCGAGGGTATCATGGATGATGATAGGTAGAGAATGGTGGACGAAGGCTCCATCATCTTGACATCAGGAGGGGGAATGTCAAACAGAGCAGTCATGTCTGGTAGTGCGGTTGAAGCAAAACGCACAAATAAGGGAGAGGTGAACTCGTTGCGCTTGGCCTCGACGTGGTGGACCGCAACGAGAGAGGTGCGAAAGTCTTCGAGGCGGGGACAAAGGTGGGTGTAATGGCCATGGAGATCACACAAAGCACAGGGGTGGTTGGTGTGAATAGTCTTGGGGTTCTTGGCCGCGGTCGCGGAAGAACAAAGGTTTCAGGGAATGCGACATTAATCATGGGCTTGAGATGAGGTATTTCATGACAGTTATGAGTGGTGTGGTCGACAACATCACACAAAGCACACTGGATGGTATGATTTTGAGGCCGAGGAGGGGTAGGGTTTTTCGGGACAACCTTGTCCCTTGATGCCCCCTGTGAGCTTTGCCATTATTACCCGAAGCAGTCGCAACAGGAGGTGGGTCCTGTTGAGGTGGTTGAGGCACTGTTGTAGTGGGAGAGGTTGTGGGGATCGGTTGACCTGGGGTCAAAGCAAGGTAAGGTTTGGGTTGACTAGGTGGGGTAGCGGCTGGAGGATCAAGGTACCAGACGGGAATCCCAAGGGTCAGGTTAGGAAGAGAGAGGGTGGCCATGACAGGTACCGTGTACACTCCTGGTGGGGGAGCTAGGAATGGTATCTGACCCGCGGGGTAATGGCCAAGAGGGACGGCTCCAAGATGGTTGAGACCTGGTGGAACCGACCTAGGAGGGTAGAGAGGCAGATGGGTATCAGCAATGGGAGAAGGGTCAGAAGGGAGAGGTTCGGCTGGCTGAGGCGATGGGCTAGGAGTAGGTTGCGACGGGCGAGGTTGAGGTTGTTGACTAGTCGAAGCGGGCTGCTTAAGGTTGGCCCGAGATGATTGCATCATGCAAACATTCGCTAAGCTGGGATCAGAGACAGGAGGAGGAGGAGGACTAGGGAAGGTTCCAAGCGAGGAGGAGTCTTTATAGACACCAGGGGAGACACTATTCAAAGAATCGACGGTTTGCGTATTGGCTATAGAAGAGATGGTCGACTCAGGGGAGGGCTGAGATTTTGGCTCTTGATATGTCAACTGGTCAATGGTGACTATCTTTCCATTATAAGGGAAAAACATCTTGCGATGGACCGCGGATGGGACAGCAGACATGGCATAGGTGTAGCTACGCCCCAAAAGAATGTTATAATCGAGAGGGGCGTCGATGACTTCAATGTCAATGCAAATAGTCTTGTCAGCAAGAGTGATAGGAAAGTGGCGAAAAAGGCCAATGGGCTGGGAGGCGTGGCCATCCCACACTCGAAGAGTGATAGTGGGAGGGGCCCACTCAGGAGATCCGAGTTGTTTCCAAACCGAAGCGGTCATCACACAGGTGGATGCCCCCTCATCAATGATGCACCGGGAAATGTTAGCGTTCTAGATTTTGACTGGGATTTGGAAAGCTACGGAAGCAGGCAGAGGAGGAGACTCTGACTGATGGGCGTCGAAAACAATCAATTGGTCATCTGCGGGATCTACAACACCCAGGGAAGATAGTAGAGCTTTTCTTTGAGAGGGGCACGACTGGAGGAGTTCCAGCATTGAAATGGTAGCAGGAGATTGGGCCAGCTCATCTACTATGCTATATGAATGGGCAGCTTGGTCAGAAGCAGCATTGCGACAGAATGGACCCTTAGGAATTGTGGTATGAACCTCGGCTGTGGGCGGAGGGATATGCAAGGGACCGTTAGTTGTCGAAAGAGGTTCTGTAGAACCTGAAGAAGGTGACTCAGGGACAGATGGAGCAAGAGGCTGAGGGTACGGACGAGACTGAGTTTGAAGGTTAAGGTCGACGATTATCAGTTTGTCAGAGTTCATCATGAGGATCTGGTAGTCAGAGGTACCAGATGGAGGATGGTGAGTGGTTACCGGTCTGAGAGGTGGTTGGGTAGCCACAATCCCTGTTGTGCACCCACCTGCTCTTGAGGGGGCGGTGACGGCTGTTGCGGGGGTTGAGAAGACCAGGGAGGCGGGGGTGCGAATTCTGGAGGAGCTGGAGCACTATGCTGTGGATATGGATGAGAATGAGGTTGGGTAACAGTGTGGTAAACCGGAGGTTGGGCAGAAAGAGGAGGCATGCCGAATCCTGGATGCGTGCTACCGGGAGGGGGAGAAGTGCAGGGGGAGGTGCCCCCTCCCCCAGGAAAACCATAGTTCATGGGAGGTTGAGTAGATGGATGAGAGAGAGCTCCAACAATACCGTCTGCGGCATGAGGTGCTCCCGGTGTGTTAGTGCCACCGGGTCTGGGGAGGTCAGGAAGGACGGTATAAACATAACCAGATTGAGCATAGATCAGGTCATATTTCAAGGCTATTTGGAGGGCAGCTTCTTCGGTTTGAGGGAAGTGGGATGCGACGTCTTTGCTAATGGGAGGTAAGAGAGAGCGAAGGAACCAGTCCATATAGACACGGTCTTCGAATGTAGGGGCTTGACATAGGCTCTTTCTTCTCCGCCATTCTTTAACATGATCGAATAGGCGGGTCGCAGACGATTGACAGAAAGAAGCCAAAATTTCGATACCAGTGTCATAACGAGGGGGAAGCTGGAAATAAGATAAGAAGGCGCGGGCAAGGGTCGCAAAGGTGGTATGGGAAGAGGTGGGCTGGTCAACATACCACTTAGAAGCTTCGCCAGTAAGCGTGTGTTGGAACAACCGAAGACAGATGGAATCATCGGTAATAGAATTGGATGAACACCACATGTGGAAAGATCAGATATGGTTGGAGGGATCTTCACTAGCAAGGCCTTCGAACTTGGGAATATCAGAGGGGAGCTTGGTTGGCATAGCAGGCCAATTGACATCGTGGCGAATAGGATCATTAATCAGTTGATTGAAGTCAGGGAGACTTAGACCGGCCATATAAGGGAGCAACGGGGTAGTTGAGGTAGGTCCCGTAGTGGTTCCACTGGAAACGGACCCAGCGGTAGAACTGGGGTTAGGGCTAGGTCCTGAACTAGACATGGTGAAGGTAAGAGAGGGAGAACCAGAAGTAGGGGGAGAACCCGAACAATCAGAGGAAGAGTCGGAGTGCGAACTCAGGGGAGGACTTACTCGATGATGACGGGAAGGAGGAAGTCGACCAATCGGAAACTGAGGGTGAAGGCCAAGAAGTCTCCGAGACAAATGCTTTGGAGGCGTAATGATGATGGGAAGAAGAAAAACCGATAAGGGCAGGGAGGTGCAAAATCAAGTGAGGTCAATGTCGAAACAAGGGCAGAGAGGTGCAGTGTCAATTGATTTTAAAGTCTTTTCCAGGTGGTGTTAACCAGGCTCTTCTTCGCTTAGGGTCAGTGTGTGGCGTGCGTTAATTTTAATTGTTTAAACCCAAACGTTTTGAGAGTAAAAGAAAAAGTATGTTGCGTAACTGAAAAATAAATCTGCAGTAAATAAGACTGAAAGAACAGAAAATTAACATCTAAAAATGCATCAATCTAACCCAAGAAGGAGGGTCTCTCAAAACTAGTCTATAAGAGGGAAAAATCTAATCAGAGCACGCTAAAAAGAGGCCGATAGATCTAAGGTCGGGAGGGATGGGGATCTAAAGGAGAAATCTACTGAAAAGAGGTGTAGATAACAGCAAAGAGGCAAAGGCAAGGTTGCTGCTAGAAAGGAGGGGATCAGCTAAAGGGAGAAGGGACAAGGAGGCGGCCCTAAAAATGAACCCAAACAAAACTATATGAGGTGTTTTGAAAGGGATAAGAGCTGATTTGTAGGGATCTAAAAAGGAGGTATCAGATCGGAAAGAAAAAAGGTTGAAACTCTGGAAATTCAGACTTTTGAAACAGAGAAAACTCTCCCACAAAAAGTGGAGGGTACTGAAGCCCTAAGGGGCTAGATTCCAACTTAGTTGAGTAAAACGGAGCAAGAATAGGTCTAAACGGGCGAAGACGGAGGTTAGACAACCCAGAAAAATTTCAGAAAAATTCTAGAAAAAAGTCCAGGTTACAGTTTTTGACCTGTTTTTTGCTCAGGTCGCACTTTTTGGGTTGTTTTCCATGACCTGGGATGCACTTTTTGGGCCAAAAAGTGCGACCTGCACTTCCGGTACTCTCGGGGGCAGATTTCAGAAAAATTTGTCGTCTCAGCTGCGGCTGATGTCAGTCACCTGCGCAATATGGCTAGAAACACACGGAAGTTAAAAATTTGACTGTTTGAGGGTTTTAGGGGTGAAAAGCATCATAAAAATAGGAAAAACAGAAAATGGAAGAGAAACCTTAGGGTCTGAAATAGCTGGATATGCAGGAATAGATAAAACGACAGCGGTCGTAAAATAAAACCCGTGTGGAGTCGCCAATTGTTAGTATGAATCTTTCGTCGTAAACGATCACTTTAGCTACGCATAACAAATAGCCCTAACATCGATTATGGCTGCAAAATATCTTTAAGTTTGCTACACAAATTCAGATCTAAGCACAAAAGACATTAAGCAGATAAAATATAATATGGCTCAACGCATCCAATAGACAAGACAAGAACAAAGTGTTTAAAAGAATAATTTGTATTATATTAAAGAATGGGGCACCTGAGAGGAAAACAAGAAAGGTGTTTTCCGGTTCTCCTAAATGGGATGGGTTCTTGAAAGTCCTCAGCGTTTCAGATCTAAAATTCCTCTCTCTTATTGTGGTAGAAAAACCCTGACAGACATAGAACTCAATGGGAGCTCACAAAGCAAAAATGGAAAATGGTGACCAAGAATAGATCTAGTGTGATCTAATGCAATAAAGGTGACTAATGAATGGGAAAAACCCTTCTATTTATAACAAAATATTGGGGTGGTCTAGAACTTGGTGCATGAATAAAATATTATTAATCGAGTTCTAGAAGCACCCTTTAAGAATATTTTATTATATTTGTTGGAGGGAAAAGGATTCTTGACTTGGGTCAATTCCTTTATTTATAAATAATAAATAAATAAATGATTTATTTATTATTTTAGGGAAATGATGAGAATATAATTAAATAAATAATGGTTTATTTAATTATTTATGATGATTTAGTCAAATTTAACTAAGAATATTATTTAAATAATGATTTAAATAACTTATTATTAGGGAATAATTAAATAAATGAGGATTTATTTAATTAAGTTCCTTATTTTGGGTTAAATATGACCAGGAAATATAAACAAATAAGTTATTTTATGTGGTGAAAGCAATTTTACTTAGGGTAAAATTGGTCTTACATGGTGTACTTGGGTTCATCTAATAATAACAGGTTAGATGACCAAAAATTGGTGTAACAAGGGTTTTGGTGATTTAGAGGTTAAATGAAGGAAAGAAGGGGAAAATTTGTGAAGGAAATAAGGGGGAAAATGGAGCTTTTAAGAGTGAAATGGTGAAGTGAAAAAATGGAGAAAGGAGCCTTATAAGCAGTTTCTTTTTGGCAAACAGAAGGTACTTTAGGATTAATAGTGAAACAACAGTGAAGATTAACTCAAAGGGTAATTATCATCATAAGACTTTAAAAGATGATAAGTTTTCAAAGGAAACTATCTCTTGAAGTCTTAAAGACAAAATTAGCCACCATTGAGTATGACAAAAATTTATAGGTGGCTAACAGTGGCTCCACTTGGGGAGGACAACTGATTCTTTAGGTGTCCAGAACCTCAGCTATTGATCTCTGGCTTTTCAATAAACCAGTGTCTTCATCCATTGGGCAAAAACTTTCTTTTCCTTTAGCTGAACTTTCTTTGATTTGATAATCTCTGCAGCAATATGAAACAATGGAATTCTATCAAAACAACATCTCTACCTACCCTTTCCTAATGATCCTAACATTTTTTCTTCTTTCAGAGTTCATTTGGACTAGCAAAGTCTCTTCATCAACATTTTATTCTTTTATTGAAAACATAAAACTAGTCTAAGTCTACTCTTATTTCTCCATGAACTCAGTTTAAACAGTTGAGTTCATAATTTCTCTACCTAACTACTATCTGTCAGGATTAGAATGTATGACATACCTTTATTCTCTAATTTCTAAAATAGGAAATTTAAAAACAGCCAAGCCAAGATTAAACAGTTTGACTTGCTGTAGATCTATGGCATAAAAACAAGCTGCACATAGACTAAAATTTGCATAAAAGTAAAACAAAATTGTGAAGGCTTAAGATTTGAAAACTAAAACATCCTTCATTATTTCTTTAGCTTTGATTTTGATTTTACTTGAGCTGTCTCTTCTCTCTTTCTGGTTCTAGTTTTGAGCATATTGGAACCAGTTTGTTTTTCTATCCTAATCTATCCTACTGATAAGCCAATATTGTGCTGTTTGGCTGATCTAATTCACTAACCTATCAGCAGTAAATTGAAAATCTAATTAGTCATGATTAGGCTGTATGACTAACTAGAACTGTGTTTTTTAGGAGTGGCATTTGAGCTTGCACACTTTCAGATTTTGTCACTCTTTTTTGGTATGGGGCTATACCTTTTTTGTTTTACACTCTGCCCTCTTTTATTTTTCTATTGTTTTTGTATTTTTATTTTCTAACTTTGAATGCAATGATCAAACAATGATATCTCCAATGGAAAGAAAAAAGCTTTGTAACTCATGAATCTTGATAAAAGTAATGCTTGAGCATCCCGCCATTGACAAGACCTCCATATAGATCTTCTCCATTCAATTCTTTCAGGAAAAATGAATTATGACCCCTCTCAGCATGAATAATATAAGGTCCTTTCCACAGGTTTTCGAACTTTCCTTGTTTTCCCTTCTCTTCTCTTCTTGAATCCAATTTAAGAACCACATTTCCAACTTGGAAATTGTTTTCCTTAGTCCTTTTATCAAATAGATTTTTGATATTTTCTTGGACTAGCTGTGTTCTTTCATAGACTTCTTCTCTAGACTGTTGTAAATGAATTGTTTGGTTGATTCTTCTCTGCATATCATTCTCTTCAGTTTGCACTTCTTGGAGGAGTTTCATGACTGGAACTCCTAATGATGTTGGGAAGACTGCATTCATGCCATAGACCAGCTGATAGGGGGACATATTTATTGACTTCTTTGTAGTTAATCTATCAGCCCATAAGGCATGAACCAACTTACTATGCCATGATTTCTGATTCAACTCCAACAGCTTTTTGATGATATCGATGAGGCTTTTGTTGGAGGATTCAACTAATCCATTTCCTTGGGGATAGTAGGCAGTAGAATGGCCTAAGGTGATGTGGTATTTGTAACAGAAATAAACCATTCTTTTAGACTTGAAGGTAGCAGCATTATCTGTGATGATTTTTCTAGGACAACCAAATCTGGATAGGATGTTTGTTTCAAGGAAATTGATAATGACAGAGTCAGTAGCATTCCTAGATGGTATGGCTTCTATCCACTTGGTAAAATAATCAGTGGCAGTGAGGATCCACTTATGCTGGGCTGATGAAAATGGGTGAATTTCTCCAATGAAGTCCAAGCCCCATTGTTGAAAGGGTGCCTCAACACTGATGGGATGTAAGGGTAAGGGAAGGAGCTTTCTTTTTCCATAAAAAATTTGACATTTGTGGCAAGACATGAATAACTTTTGAGTGTTTGGGAAAAGGGTGGGCCAATAGTGACCATATCTGAGGATTTTGTTTGCTGTGGTCTTCTAGGAGAGGTGTCCCCCACATTCTCCTTCATGCAGCTCATGCATAATTTTTCCTGCATCATCCTCAAGTAAACATTTAAGCAAAATTCCAACAACATTTTTCCAATATAATACCCCATCTAATATGCAATAATTCAAAGCCTTTTGTTTCAAAAATCTAGCTTTAGTTTTAGACAAAGAAGGAGGGGCATTAAGATATAAAAGCACATAAACGATGTCAGCATACCAAGGAGAATTCATAAATGTTTCTTCAATGAAAGGAGCAGTGAATTCTTCTATTTCTTCCAGCACATCCACCATATTCATATCTAGTACTTGGAAGTTTGACTCAGCCATGAGTTTTGCTAATCTCTACCCTTTAATTAGTTTGGTGGGCCTGATTTCTAAGTCATGTTAAAGAATAGTAGCAATCCATTTTCCCCTTTTACCATCAGGGTCTTGACTTCGAATATCCTTGACAACAGTATGTGGAACAAAAGAAATTATGTGAGGGTGTAGAATGTAGACTCTAAAGTCTTTTAATGCTTTCACTGATGCTAAGGCTTGCTTCTCCATGATGTTATATTTGAGAGGAGAACCTCTTAAGGCCCTACTAAAAAAGGATATTGGTTGTTCTTGCCCCAAGTCATTCTTCTGAAGTAATACTGTAGCTATTGTATGTTCAGATGCAAAAGAAAATATATAAAAGTCTTTGGTGAAATCTAGACTAATCAACTCCTAGCCTTGAAAACCATGCAAGGCATAAGGCAGGAAAGCATCCAATTTAGAACTCTGTCTCATAACTCTGTTTACTGCTTTTTAGGCTCAATGGGTGAAAAGATTGACTTTAAGGCTCTTTTCATGTTTTACAATAACTTTACTGACAGTTTAAAATATCTTCCTTTATTTGTAATAACTGTCATCTGCCTTAGTTTTTAATGTTGCTGGCTGAGATTTGATCTGGGTATTCTTTGAGGCAGAGAGGCTGCAGGTGGAAACTTTGGTAGTTGGGGATTAATTAGCCCCTTTGATGTGTCATCCGAGTTTTCTTCTGGATCGGTCTTCATTTGTGGATTAGACCGTTGTTTCCTTTAAACTCTTTTTAGAGCCTTTAATCTTTGGATTATGCTTTGATCCTTCAATTGATTAATGCACATTGTGTTCTGTTGCTTTGCAGGTGCGTAGAGGGTTTGTTGGAGTCTTTGTTCAGAAAATCGATAATCATGACTTATCGATTCCCTAAAAACTTTTAATTATCACTTTGAAATCCTTTAATATGTATCAAAGGCTGTAAGGATCGTCATCCTAGGCCAATAACAGTGTAATCATCTGTGGGAGGGTTTAAATTTAACTTCATTAAACCTGCATAAAAACACACAAATGTTATTTAAATCTTGCGAATTCATGGTTAAAACTGTTTAGGAGGGTTAGTGGAAGTGTTTCAGAGCAATGCGAAGGAAGGGTGATTATGCAGGCAGAGAAGTCTTGTGGAGAAAAATGGGCTAAAAACACAGTTTAAACCATTTATGGCGCGATTTGGCGAAAGTGGTTTTGGGAAAACCAGAATTATTTTTTGCGTAGTGTTTGGGGGGTAAGTGGTTTGCCCAAAAAAAATGTGATTCCATTCATCGCGTGACACGTGGATTTACAAAACCACTTTTATCGCGCGTAAGTAGCGCACTGGGAAGGGAGGCCAAAATTTACATGATATGCATCGACAACCGTCGGATGATCATCGGGAGATCGGACGGTGCGGGTGATGCGCGATAAGTCCAAAGATGTGTGGAGGATGAAGCAGTGGGACCGATAGATGCATCAACGCCCTTGTAGTGTAGTGGACGGGTTAAATGGTAAGTCGGGTTCATTGGGTTAAGACCCGATCGTCGGATCATCCGAATGGACGGCTGAGATTCCAAGATGGGGTGAAGAATTTAAAAGGGGAAACGGGAAGGCAGGTGAAACAAATGGAAGGGTGAGTGCCCGAGGGCCGTTGATCTGCAGAGATCAACGGTCCATATCTAATCATAACCATAAGGCTGGAAAACGCAAAATAGAAGGAAAGTCGAGTTTTTTTAAAAGTTTTTTAAGCCCTTTAGTGCCCAATTGTGGGGTTGATGATATATGAGGAGAAGGGCTAAAAGATATAAGCCCTCGGGGGCTTAAGACCTATATAGCGCGAAAGACTATTTATTAGGTTTAAACAGGGTTTTTTAAGGCCAAATGAGGTTTCGGTAGGTAAAATGAAGGGATTTAAACCAAATCAAAGGGAGATATAAGGTTTAAAAAGAGGTTTTTAGTGATTTAGAGGTTAAATGAAGGAAAGAAGGGGAAAATTTGTGAAGGAAATAAGGGGGAAAATGGAGCTTTTAAGAGTGAAATGGTGAAGTGAAAAAATGGAGAAAGGAGCCTTATAAGCAATTTCTTTTTGGCAAACAGAAGGTACTTTAGGATTAATAGTGAAATAGCAGTGAAGATTAACTCAAAGGGTAATTATCATCATAAGACTTTAAAAGATGATAAGTTTTCCAAGGAAACTATCTCTTGAAGTCTTAAAGACAAAATTAGCCACCATTGAGTATGACAAAAATTTATAGGTGGCTAACACGATGTATCTTTGGGAGTACAGTAAGTGACTCCCTGCTACATAGCTGGCTGGAACCTCTGGGAACGAGGGAAAATTCACCCCTCTCCTCGGTATCCCTGTAATGAAATATATATCCTCCTCAGTGGCCGTGTACCACTGGTTACGACCAACCCGAAAAGCCTGTTGGTGGGCATTCCACCTTCGGATAAGATGTCTAAAAAACAAACCATGGCCCTTTAGGGAAGTAGCCTCCTCATAGAATTTGAGGAGGCCTACCTACCTTAGGAGCCCCTGGGTAGCTGCTGTAATAGGGCGATGATACGCATCTCTCTCCCTCTCTCGTGCCTCCCACAGGTGAACCATGTTATACTGCTCCGCCTATTGTTGTTGTTGTTCCCCCTATTCTCTCCTTTCACGTCTCTGAATGATTGACATATTAAATACATTTTTTTTATTAAATGAGAAATGTATTTAGAAATATAGATATATAATTTTTTTTGGATAAACAAAAAAAAACAGTCAGTGCGCCAAAAAAAAACAGTCATGCACCGGTACTAGTGCGTCTTTTTATGGAACGCGTTGACGACGGTGCACCTAATAATATGAAACGCACTGGTGATGGTGCTCCAGAAAATTTGTAGCACACCGTTGACTATGTACGGTGTCAGGAGTGCAGTGCATTGACTAAAATCTATGCCCTGAGGCGTATATTTAAGTCATCGGACCGACCTCCTGCTGTCACTACATAGTCAACGGTGCGATCTTTTACCAAGCCGCACCGTTGACCCTGTCGAAATATGGAAAGTGGTGCATTGACAAAAATACCCATCCCAGGGCGGATATTTTAGTCAACGCACCACGTTTCCACTATTCCACTAGGTCAACAGTGCGGCCGGGTAACCGATCGCACCGCACTTTTAAAAAATAAAATAAAATAACACGGTGCACCTTCGGTACCGCCCCGGAACTGGTGCGTATACCGTTAGCACCGGTTTATCAGGCCGCACGATTGACCCTGTCGAAATGTGGAATGCAATGCGCTAACAAAATTACTCGCCTCGGGGCATATATTTCCGTCAACGCACTGTGTTGCCACTATTCTTATTGTCAACGGTGCGATCGGGTAAACGACTGCAACACACTATTGTAAAAATTTTAAAATAACATGGTGCACCTATCGGTACCGCCCCATAACTGGTGCAGATACCATTAGCACCGGTTGAGGTGCAACCTGTAAATTTATAGGCAGCACCACGAACCGGTGCGAGCCGAACAGCTCGAGTGCACTGCACGACAATTTTTTTTCTTTTTCTTTTAAATGGTTAATTTTAAGGTTATTTGAAATTCTAATCTGCTAAAAGGCTTGATTATGGAAAAAAAAGAAAAATACATGTACATTTGGCCGTCGAGGAGGCATATTGGCTGTAGAATTTTCAAAAGAATTTTTTCCCACCATTTTTCAAAATTCAAGCAAGAGATTGGTGGGCAATGCACAACAACAGTGCGTGCAATGGGTGCAATGGGAGCACCGATGTCAGGGCGGCTCAGACAAGGATAAGTTGCACTGGTGCTTGAGAGCTCTAGAGCACTGAGAAAAGTGAATAATGCAATTTTTTGGTCGTAATTTGTTTTTTTATTTAACCCTGTTCCGGTGCGCGGGGTTTTTATGGGCGAACTGGTGCGGTTTCTTAATACTGCACCGGGCGGTTTCAGATTTGGCGCAATTTTTTATGATGCACCGGTGCGGAACGGTTGTAAAGCACCGATGAGCTACAGTAATATGATGCACTGGGCGGGTGTGTACGGAGCACATGGTGTCCGGTGTGCCAATGTTTTGTGCGCACCGGTGCTTTCTCTTGTTGAGCGCACCGGTGCAGTTTACTATTATAAGCACACCGGACGAAAAACATTTGCAAAAACCTCCGCCCACCAACCTCCTCTAGTAACCTCCGCTAGAAACATATGTCTGGGGTATTTTTATAAGGGGTTCCTCAAAAACATTCGCTAGAGGGTCTTTTCCTTGTAGTGGCCATTGTATAATATATAACCTTCGGCCAAATTTAGTATGCCTCCAACCGTGGGTTTTAATACCCATTTGTTTTTTGTGCCCACCATTTGTTTTTTTATTAACCATATAATATCCCATATCACTCCAACTCATTAGTTTTTACATTGGATTTTGTTTATAACCATATTTAATTTTATATGGTTTTTGTTTTTTTGATATTATGTTTTTTTTTAAACCCATATTATATATAGAACCATATTTTCTTATTTTTTATGGTTTTGTTTTATATGGGATTTTTAATATATATATTTTGTTCTTTTGTAGGGCTTAAGGATCCAATGACTGGATGTTATGTGTCCATGGCTAATATGCCTATTGTAGCATAATATGACTCAACTAAAAGTCAAGAGAGGTCTTCAACAATTCAAGGTTGTTGAGGAACAATTGTTAGAATTTCAAGAAGACCTGCAATATGCTCAAAAGGATAACAACAAGTGCAATGAGGATTCATCATCACATGTGCACTGGAACCAAAGTCAGGGAAGCAACAACATCATTGGAAGTGAAATCTAAGCTAGAGGAGCAGCAAAGAATAAAAGTGCCCAACAAGGGTCAAGTCTGGCTTATTCGCGTGCATAATAGTTCATGAGTTGGGCCGATTGATGCGCACAGAACATTGCACACAGTTCAGGGTCAAGTCATGTAAATGTACATGCAGAACAATGTTTAGAGGATTAATCGCAATCGCACGTGGAAGGCCTGATCGCATATCATAAATTGCAATCACAAGCTCAGGAGGAAAGGTGCTAAGGAACATGTTATAAAGGCCGAAATGCGAAGTGCGGTAAAGTTTCGTATCGCTGATTGCATTTTGCAATCAGCCCCACCTCCACTTGCCATGTCATCCCTACCATTATCGCACATCGCACGTCGCAAGTTCAGGAGGAAAGGCGATAAGGAAGGTGTTAAGAATTCTGATATGTGAAATGCGATATGAAGACCAGATGCGATATAGTTCGAAGTTTGAATATGAAGTATTTAAAGTCCAGTTGTGGGACCCTCTCACACATCGCACATCACACATCGCAAGTTCAGGAGGAAAGCGCTAAGGAACAAGGTTGAATCACTGAAGTGCGAAGCGAGATAATGAAGCGGACATGATGGAAGTTATCGCTAAATTCTAAAGGTTTTTAAGTCTGGGTACACGGGCTTTTCCTTTGTAAAAGTTGCATCGGAGGGAAAAAGCAGATTATAACGTAGAACGTTGGAATGATGAGATGCGACAGAGAAGCAGATGTGATATAGTTTTCAAAGGTAATGGAATATATTTTAAAGTCCAGTCTTATGGAAGTTACAAGGGAAAGTATGAACGCAGGACAAACTCGGGTAAGAAAGCACCCAACCACGTGAAAAATAGTGTTGTATGCGTTGTGCCTTGTAATAAACGGGAGCTTGAACACAACGATGGTGGACTTGAGTAAGTGACCCGACACAGAGCAAAGGAGAAGAGAAGATGGAACGTCGCGGGCATGAGTGGAAGAGGTAGAGTTGGGTGGTAGGTGACACGGTGACAGTGTTCGAAACAAAAAAGCATGGGCAGAGTCAGGTGGAGATGCATTTATGCAGACTGTTAGGATATCACAGTATAAATGGAAGGAGAAACATCAGCAACAAATCAGATTCAACAAAAGGATTATATTTCAAGTTTTATTTTGTTTTGTTTATTAATATCAAAGCTACAATGATGTCCTTGATTGCAATGTAATAAGTAGTTTAATAGTTTAGGCAGTCTAGGAGTTTCAAGAAGCTCGAGCAGTTACAAACTGCTTTTGTTTGTATTTAAGGAAGTGAGAAAGAGAGAGGAGTGGTTCCGAGTTCTATACCTCTTGGAGACTACAATTTGTAATTCTTTTTCTGATAGGTGAATGAAAGAAGATGAAAGTTTCCTGCAACTGTTGATGGTGATTTGTGTTTCTTGTGTCATTTTATTTTGTTTCTTCCTTGAATGAAGTGAAGTAAAGAAGTAGTTGGTCTCTGATTTATGTCTGTAAGTAAGATTTAAATAGCCTTAATAAGCGCTCCTTCACTCCATCTCCTCTCCCTTCACAAATTCTCTCTGGAACTTAAAAGTAATAGATTCTGTGTTTACAACATATTATTTTGAGTTTCCCCTCTCTCCATGAACTCTCTTGGAAACTTTAAAGTAATAGATTTTGTGTTTACAACATATTATTTTGAGTTTCCTCTCTCTCCATGAATTCTCTCTCAAACTTAAAAGTAATAGATTCTGTGTTTACAACATATTACTTTGAGTTTCCCCTACAGTTCTTCTTTTCCTCTAAGATATCAGCAGTGAATGGCATTATGAAATCTTTTATTATTCTAGATCATTAAGGGTTTTAGAAAACTAGTTTCAAGAGGGATAGAACAAATACCTCATGATAAATTTATTTATGTGACACACTTTTAAAATGTCTTAAGCACTGATTCCTTTCACAACTGAGCGATTGTCTCTCAAGATACAACATTTTTGGCATCGTTGCCGGGGACGAAGGCACGAAGTTATTTTTCCCTGGGTATTGAGATCTATTTCTTAATGGTGAACAAGATTTATATATAAAATTTGGTTTTTTATTATTCACATGGCGACTCCACTAATGAAGATTTCATTAAATAAGGAATTTTTCTGGAAATAAAATGAGAAAGTATCGTGTAAAAAACAGGTATCAGAGTTTGAATCTTTTAAAGGAAGTTTTATTTTTCACTATCAGTTTAGTGGTATATTTTCACATACATATCAAGAATATTGCTTCCCGCTTTATATTCTCAAAAAATTATAAGGCCCAAAAAGGACATTCTTCATTGAAAGAATAATATTTTTCTTCTGCTTGTACTATTGATCTTGACACAGCTTTATCTCCTAAATATGAGAGGAGATATGACTATAGCATCACAATTCTTGAAGATAAGCAGTCACAGTCCGGGCATAAAGGTGACGATTCATCATCTTTGGGTGATAATATTATGTCTCACAAGAAATTGACTGATTTTCAGCTCAAAAACAAAGAAATATTTAAATCCCTGAAGTTGCCCACAATTCTCCATCAGTATCCTTAAAAAGGATTCAAATTTTTGCCAAGTTGCCCTGAGAGGCAGAGGATATTTCAGCTGACCAACATATCTTGGAATTTGAGTACTTTCTGGAGAAATTTCAAATTATTTTATGAAGATGTGGCTTTAAGGATGTTTTGTCATTCATTAAAGCAGGGTGCTCAGCAATGGTTCAGTGTTTGGAAGCAAGTTCAATTAGTTCATGGCAAGGTTTTCAAGATATATTTCTTAGATATTGGGGTGAGCGTAAGTCATATGAAAAACACCTTTGGGAATTATATTATATCCAGAGGTAGAGCAATGAATGAATTGCTGAGTTTAATAGAGGTTTCAAAAAATTTATCTCAGCATGCCAAAAGAAATTCGACCTCTTGAAGCTGCAGCTATGGTTTACTATTTGAGGGCTCTTACTAGTGTCTTGGCTTTTTATCTCAAGGAGAGAAAGCCTTGCACTCTCAAGTTGATGTTTCTTTATGCACATGAAATCAAAGATAATGTGTGGGCTTGTAGAATTTTTTCGTGTCATTTTGAAAGAATAAGTTTTGTTGAAGACAAGAGGGTCTGTCAAGAAAATATTGGAATTTCTTTACAAGAGAATGAAAATTTAGAGATGAACAAGGATTTTCAAACAATATCTGAGGATTCCTGTATTGTTGAAGTACAAGAATTTAATCATTCTTAAGATTTTGGTCAAAAATTCGTTGAAACAACTGAACTACACATTGAGAGCCTAAAAGATCATTACAATCTTCATAATTTTAATGATTTTGTGAATAGAGGAGAAACTAGTGGAGCTCCTCAGGTGTGTTCGGAGGAGGGGGAATATTTTTTTCAAAATTTGGCATTATACGAAGAACATCAACATTATGAGGAACAAATCTTAGATTTCACTTTTCGGCCTAAATGGTTGTCAGCAGAAAACAACAATCAATCTTCTCACATACAACCTCAAATTGAGGAGTCAAGCAGTGAATGAGGATGTCATGTTCAAAGAAGTCTACATCAGCAATATGTTCAAGAAAAGGAGGCAGGAGAAAATTGGTATCATCAATTCTATGACCCAGTAACGGATTATATGAAAACTTTCTTTTGTCAGCAACAAGCATTTATGCAAAGGTATGTGCAAAGCTTTGTATCTGGAAAAATTTCATGGTACCTCCCTATTGTGATCTTCAAATTTCAACAGTATGAAGGCATTAGGTCTAACATGTAGATGTTGTATTCGTGCCATTGGAAGGTTGAATTTTCTTGATTAAGTTCAGGCATGAATACATATGTAGGAGTTGTGCATAAATAAGCTCAAAAGTTGAGCATTTTCAATTGTAGTATTTCTAGTTCGGTATTTTCAGCTTAAGAATAAAGGAAGAAGTCCAAAGTGTAGTAGTTTTTTGGAGGATTTCCTACTGGATCAACTCCCATTTGGGATTGACCCCATGCCCAATAACATATACTGATTTACAAGTGCCCTTTGACTCCATGTCCAATGAAGGCTATTGTTCTACAAGTTCTCCTTGACGCGATGCCCAATAAAGGCTACTGATTTACAAGTTCTCATCACTTCTCTACCAAAGTGTTGTCCCCAATTGGAGCTAGATGTTGTAGCATAATTTGACTCACCTAAAAGTCAAGAGAGGTCCCTAGCGATTCAAGGTTTTTGAGGAACAATTGTTAGAATTTCAAGAAAACCTGCAATATGCTCAAAAGGATAACCACAAGCGCAGCGAGTATTCATCATCACATGTTCACTGGAACCAAAGTCAAGGAAGTAGTAACATCATTGGAAGTGAAATTTAAGCTAGAGGATCAACAATGAAGAAAAGCGCACAGTAAGGGTCAAGTCGAGCTTATTCGTGTGCAGAACAGTTCACGAGTCGGGCCGATTGATGTGTTCAGAACATTGCACACAGGTCAGGGTCAAGTCGTGCAAATGTATGTGCAAAACAATTTTTGGATGCTTAATCGCAATCGCATGTGGATGGCCTGATAACATATAACAAATCGCAATCGCAAGCTCAAGAGGAAAGGTGCTAAGGAATATGTTATAAAGGCCGAAATGCGAAGGGCGGTAAAGTTTCATATTGCTGATTACGATTTGCGATCGGCCCCACCTCCACTTGTCACGTCATCCCTATTGTTATCGCACATCACATGTCGCAAGTTCAGGAGGAAAGGCACTAAGGAACGTGTTGAGAATGCTGATATGCGAAATGTGATACAAAGACTAGATGCGATATAGTTCGAAGCTCGAATATGAAGTACTTAAAGTCCGGTCGTGGGACCCTCTCACACATCACACATTGTGCATCACAAGCTCAGGAGGAAAGGTGCCAAGGAACAAGGTTGAATCACTGAAGTGCGAAGTGCGGTAATGAAGCGGACGCGATGGAAGTTATCGCTAAAGTCTAAAGGTTTTTAAGTCTGAGTACAAGGGTTTTTCATTTTTAAAAGTTGCATCGGAGGGAAAAAGCGGATTATAACGTAGAACGTTGGAATGATGAGATGCGACAGAGAAGCGAATGCGATACAGTTTTCAAAGGTAATGGAATATCTTTTAAAGTCCAGTCTTACGACAGTTACAAGGGGAAGTCTGAATGCAGGACAGACTTGGGTAAGAAAACACCTAACCACGTGCAAAACAATGTTGTATGCGTTGCGCCTTGTAATAAACGGGACCTTCAAAACAACGGTGGTGGACTCGGGGAAGTGACTCGACACAGAGCAAAGGAGAAGAGAAGACAGAGTGTCGTGGGCATGAGTGGAAGAGGCAGAGTCGGGTGGTAGGTGACATGGTGAGAGTGTTCGAAACACAAAAGCATGGGCAGAGTCGGGTGGAGATGCGTTTATGCATACTGTTAGGATATCACAACATAAACAAAAGGAGGCACATAAAAAAAAATTTAGATTCAGCAAAAGGATTATATTTCAAATTTTATGTTGTTTTCTTTGTTAAGATCGAAGCTACAATGATATCCTCGATTGAAATGTAATAAGTAGTTTAATAGTTTAGGCAGTCTAGAAGTTTCAAGAAGCTCGAGAAGTTACAAACTGCTTTTGTTTGTATTTAAGGAAGTGAGAAAGAGAGAGGAGTGGTTCCGAGTTCTGGACATCTTGGAGACTACATTTTGTACTTCTTTTTATGATAGGTGAATGAAAACAGCTACAAGTTCCCTGCAACTGTTGATGGTGATTCATGTTTCTTGTGTCATTTTATGTTGTTTCTTCCTTGAATGAAGTGAAGTAAAGAAGCAGTTGGTCTCTGATTTACGTTTGTAAGTAAGAGTTAAATAGCCTTAATAAGCGCTCCTTCACTCCATCTCCTCTCCCATCACAAATTCTCTCTAGAATTTAAAAGTAGTAGATTTTGTGTTTACAACATATTAATTTGAGTTTCTCCTCTCTCCATGAACTCTCTCTGAAACTTTAAATTAATAGATTTTGTGTTTATAACATATTATTTTGAGTTTCCTCTCTTTCCATGAATTCTCTCTGAAACTTAAAAGTAATAGATTTTGTGTTTACAACATATTACGTTGAGTTTCCCCTACAATTCCTCTTTTCCATTCAAATATCAGCAGTCAATGGCATTGTGAAATCTTTTATTATTCCAGATCATTAAGGGTTTTAGAAAACTAGTTTCCAAAGGGATAGAACAAAGACCTCATGATAAATTTATTTCTGTGACACGCTTTTAAAATGCCTTAAGCACTGATTCCTTTCACAACTGAGGGATTGTCTCTTAAGATACAACAACACCAATATTTGGTTTCCATGTGAGTTGTGGGTCTCGCTTAGCTCACTGACTGGGATTCCATGTGGTGCATTGTGGTCCCCATTTCCTACTTGTCTTGTCAAACTTCAAACTGTGATAAGTTTGTCATACAGACTCGGATTTGAGTGTCATCTGTGCCACTGAAATCATAACGACGAGAATTATAATTTGGAAATGTTTCCATCGAATTTTGCACATTTTTATTTTTGAAGTTTTCCAGGGCCACCTAGATCAATTTATCACCATCATCTCCATGGGATAATTGAGAGTATGTGGTGTGGAACTGTGTACAATTGGTATATGCATCCATGGAAAACCGACCACCTAGTAAGTGTAACCCTCACAATTGCGCTACCTATAAATTTTTGTTATTTTACTTCAATTCAATGATATTCTCTAGGGGATGTGACAAAAAAAGTTGCTCTAGCTTGTGGTGAAAGTTTGATAAATTATCTCTATGGAAGGTGAATTTGAGCTTAAATTTCAATCTCCATTTCTATTTAGTTTACCTTCTCTATGTGCTCCTTCCCAACATTTCCCTTCATAAAGCATACCATTGAGTGAAATAGGGTTTTGGTCCCTTTTCAAATCCTAAGATTCAATGGGTGAACAAGGTGCATAGGGTTTTATATTATGTTATATTAGTCCAAGACTCCATCTTTAGTTCCATCATCCTTTTCCCAATTCAAATTATAGGGATTTCAAGCATGGATAAAAGGGACTTTATATAATCCTAAAGAATTTTGAGAAGGCGTGTAGAATGGAAAATAAAAGTTCTCTATTCTCAAGGACATCCAAAGTGCACAAAACAAGCATCATTGTGTTTCCTAGTATGCAATCATCATGAATTTACCAATTCATAAAAAACAAAGGATTGATATTTTAGAAGTAGAATGAAATTTGTTGTTGAACTTGGCTTTCAATGTGTGCAATAACTTTTTATCCACATCCTCAAACAAAAAGGCTTCGATTAACTCTACTTAAATTTTAAACTTAGGGAAAATGAAACGATGTACCAAATTAAGGAACCAACGAATACTAAGTAGTAGAAATCTCCTCTTTCAAACGCCGGCCAAGAAAAATCAAATAGTCATCATGTATTATGTAACCTCTATGTTTTTCTATGTTATTAGGGTTTTAGGTGTTTTTGTCAAACATGCCACTTATAAGAAAACTTGGAATTTAATATATGTTTTGTAACTTTATTGTAAACATTTTATTGTTAACATAAGATAATTACTTATTTTGGTTGGTCAAACTATGGAATAGTCTCATGTATATTGTTGTTAACCTTGCTCCAGCCTTTTAATATAATATGAAAATTCTATTTTGGTTTTTTTCTTTTTTAATTATTTCAATAGATGTTGACTACTATTTGTCTTAGGTTTAATTTATATTAAGATTTTCAATTTTCTTTTTAAAGAAAAATGAATAATAAAAACAAGTTGTTTCACACTAAATTCAAAAGATTCAACTTAACAAGTTACATTGGAAATTTGGTATGTGTTTGTGACAAATTTGATTGTTGTAGCCAATGCTTAATGTCTCCAATTTAATAAATCTTCTGACACGCTACTTAACAAGAAAAGACTTATGAACTACCAATAGCAATAAGTGCTAAAATTTGTATGTATTACTTTTAATACTAGTGTAGATCCATCTTAATTGTGGATCTATCATGTGTCAAGGGGGATCAAAACCCTCAAGGAGAAAATATTTCCTCAAGTTTTTTCAATCTAAAAATGCTTGCAAGTCAATGTACTTGATTTTTAGTTAAGATGGATTTATGATGATTCTTATATGTGTCTGTGTGGGTGGAAAAAAAAGGAAAGTAATTGAAAGGAAAATAATTCTTATAGTTAAAACATTGCAATGACGTGTTGCCAAAAATGAGCACAAACGGAATTACACCTCCTTCACACTGTGTTGGCAATATGACGTAGAGTGTTGTCCTTGATGGCGACCCTCTGAATGAAGATGAAGACATGAGAGTGTTGGCATGCGTTGTCCTTGATGGCAATCCACCTGATGAAGTTATTCTTGACCTGATGGACTTGGTAAATGATGTAAATCTGATGTGAAATGATGTTAGTTAGCAATATGATGCTGAGTGTTGTCATTGAATGGCAACCCACTTGATGAAGAAGATGACAACTTACTTGATGAAGTTGTGCTTGATAGAATATGTTCTTGATGAAGTAAATCTGATGTATCTACAGTGAGTACAGAAGGGAATGAAGAAAGAAATTCAGTATGTGCTAGATCTATGATGAAAAGAGTATGTCTCAAGGCATACGCGGATTTTCCTAGGAGAAGTCGCGTATACACGTGGGAAACAACGTGCCAAGTCGCGTATGGGAAAAAGCGCTCATAAAGTGCAAAACCAGGGGTAACCACCATGGTATTGACCCATTGTATTGGGTAATGATTCGTCTAAATGACCCCGTCCAGGAATACCATCGGAAGTTATGTGGTTTTGGCTCATGGTATTGAAAAAGGGTAAACCTATATAAGGAGAAGAAATTCATTGTGCAAATCATGAGTGTGGGTGCAAGATGTCTGAGCTTGAATGAATACTTCTCTATGAAGTATATATGTATGGAAAGGGTAAAGGTTTGATGATAGATCTGAATCTATGATGCACCTATGAAGAAATGATGAAGCGGGATTTCTAGATCTGAAATGTACTTGTATTTGCTAGATCTGTTTATGGAGTGATTAGATCTGTGATGAGGCGAACATCTGTCTAAAGTAAAGGGTTGAATCTGAACTGAATGTCTGATCTGAAGAAGTATGCAGCTCTGTAATGATTGAAGATCCATACGCTACTTCGCCGCAGAGGAAGCGCGTATATACGCGGCTTCGCTGAAGAAAAAGCGCGTATGCGCAGTGAAGTTTATGTGCAGATGTATACGCTAGTTTATGTGAACGGAAGCGCGTATATACGCGACATCAGAGAAAGGAAAGCGCGTATGCAAACTAGGGTTTGCTGAAGTATGGGGTATGAAATGTCTGATCTGATCTGCTGTGTTTTAGCTATCTGTTGTTGATGTTTGACTGTGCTTAAATGTATGGAGAGGGTCCAGTCTGAAAATATGATGAAACGTGGCCTACAAGTTGTGCTCTTTTGAAGTTGTTGGATCCAGTGTGAAAATTGATGAAACGTGGTCCAAGGTGGTGCTGAAGGTTGTAGCCTTCAGTCAGGGGGTTGTAGCTCCCTTCCAGGTGAGGCTGGTAAACGAGATCGAGGGGTCGTAGCTCCCTTCCAGGTGAGGCTGGTAAACGAGATCGGGGGGTCGTAGCTCCCTTCCAGGAGAGGCTGGTAAACGAGTCAGGGGGTTGGAGCTCCCTTCCGGGAGAGGCTGGTAAACGAGCGCAGGTGGGTGCCTGCGTGCTGGTCAAGTCTGCGCCAGCACATATGTTGTAAGATGTTTTCTCTATAATAAAATATTGAAGGCTGAGCAACTGCAGCGGTGGTTTTCTCCCGACTTGGGTTTCCACCTAAAAATCCCGGTGTTCATGTGTGATGCTTTGTGTGATGGTTTATTCTGTTGTTACTACACATGTTTACTGTTAACTTAACATCAGATGATTGAATAGTGCAAAGAACTAAGTTAATAAATATCTGCATTTTTAGTTCTCTGCTAATACGCGAGTTGCATGAAAGATATCCGCGTATATACGCGAGTTTACTAAAGGAAAGTAGCGTATGGGTTTTAGAGAGTGAAAAAGTAAAAATTTTTGAATATGCTGTAAATACTGATTCACCCCCCCCCCCTCTCAGTATTTTTCCCAACATACTGGGCAATACATCATTGAAATGTTTTAACCATAAGAATTGTTTTCCTTTCAATTGCTTTACACACACACACCCACACACACACACTATATATGTGTGTGTGTTTATATATATAAGATGCTCGAACCACACACACACACACACACACACACACATATATATATAGTGTGTGTGTAGGTGTGTATGTTTCAAGCTTCTTTGTAGGTATTTGATGATAGCAAAGTCATTGTCACTCCTTCCTTTTATTTAGAAGTCTTTTAATTTGGTTTCTCCAACCAATATTATTGATGTAATATTATTGGATGTTTTGGTTATTTAGAGCTCTTTGGACAACTTATCAACTCCATAGCAACACACACACACACACATGTTTTTTTGCATTGGTTAGTTTGAATATTTTGGTTATTCTATTGTGTAAAGTGCACCTAATGCTTGTATATTGAATAAAATCTCTCTCTCTCTCTCTCTCTCTCTCTCTCTCTCTCTCTCTCTCTCTATATATATATATATATATATATATATATATATAAGTGAACATTGAAATGTTTTTTGTATGGATGGAAATGGAACATTTTTTTATTGTTAATGTATTTTTTAATTCCACTTGTCAATTCAATGTTAAGCACAAAAAATTTACACATCTCCCTTATACTAGGTTGTAGAAAACACCTCTTGATGGAATAATAACACCTTCACATTTTCTGTAATTTTTGAGTTTTACATTTTGAGTTGAACAAGTGGCATCTAGGCTAGCTAACTTATTTCGAAAAAGAAACACACATAAATGATACCCAACAAAACTTGATGACGAGCCACACTTTCTAGCCTGAACCGTCGACTCATAACGTGACTGATTTGAAAGTATTAAATAAATAATAATAATAATAATTCTACTAATTATGACACATTTACATTAAAAAATAAATTAAGTTTTAATTTTTTTATCATAATAATCCTAAATTTATATTGATTACCCCAAAAAGCACTTTGGGTGAACAAACACTGTTCACCCTAGCCAATAAAAAATATTTATTTTTTTGTCTTTCCTTCCACTTAAAAATTAAAAATTAAAAATTAACACTTGTCTCAAGCATGGGGAAAGCCTTATTTACCAGGCTATCGGTTACTAAATGTCTTAAGAGAAGTTATTAGGCATTTAATACACTATAATAGATGATGAGAGTACCTATGACCCGATGGGTATGCCACGAATATTAATTGATGCCCATACCCATGCATCAGAATACAGATGAGGAACCAAACCGTCTCCACCTCCACCTTGATTGCAAGCGCCACCACCAGAATATCAAAATGCTAAGGTATATGATACAAAAACATATGCATCTAACTATACGATACGACAACAACGTAAGGACTCATTTAATGACACACTCATTTGGATTTGAATTTTGAGTTTGAATTTGAATTTGAAAACCTGCTCAAACAAATTTTTTTTTTTTTTAAGGCATAACCGCTCATCGGATGTTAGAACGGAATATACGACATTATTTAATATCTATAGAGATCCCTGGAGGGTGCAACAAAATATTGTCCCACTCTGTAGCGTTTGGTAAATCCCAGGGTTCAACTTTGCTTCAACACGAGGCTACCAGTGTCATCTTAGAATTTGCGCATAGTTGACTTCCCTAGTGCCTTAAAAAGTATTACTTCGACATGGCCAATACAGCATAGATCGTCCATGGTGAAAGAGGTTATGATATTATGAGTATGTATGCAGTTTCTTATATAATGAATTTTAGTAGATTTCATTTATGGTGAAGGAATTGAAGAATAGGGAAATCAATTGGTATTTTAGCCCTGTAAAATATTATTTCTATAACGACGTTTCAATGTTTCAACCTTTTATAGCATGAACCTATACCTATATGGCCATTGTTTCTTAGTGCTCACTTAATACTATCATTGATAGTATTACAACTACTTTAATATACAGATTATTTGCCATTGTTTCTTAGTGCTCACTTAATACTATCATTGATAGTATTACAACTACTTTAATATACAGATGATTTGTTTATTCTTTTTTGGAGAGGTTTAATTCGGTAACTTGGTCAAATTTTAATGTTTCAACCTTTTATAGCATGAACCTATACCTATATGGCCATTTTTTCTTAGTGCTCACTTAATACTATCATTGATAGTATTACAACTACTTTAATATACAGATTATTTTTTTATTCTTTTTTGGAGAGGTTTAATTCGGTAACTTGGTCAAATTTTAGATTTTAATATATAGAATATTTGTAATTATTTTTTTATGAAAAGGTTTAGTTCGGTAGGCTTATATATACATAAATAAATAAAACATAGAGATCATTATCCAGGCATGTGCTAAGAAAATCAACTCTAGAAGTTACAGTAACTTTATCCATGCATGCGTGAATCGAAGTTTTTATGTTTATTTTTACAAAGTCGGTTTCTATATTATATTCGAAACAAATATGGAGAGATTTCCTTGTTACATTCTTATGGCAGTGAGGACAGCCAAGGAGGGGTATAAAGACAAAATATCGAGCCTCCATTGTGTTGACTATTGATACTATACTGCATTACAAATTCAAAGTAAATTCTAACAAACTGCGAAAGCATAAGAACGAATTTAAAGGACATGAGAAAAAGAGAGAGGGGAGGAGTGAGGATTAGTCAATGTCGATTGGCCGTCCTGTAGAGGCATTGATGTTGTCTTGATTGTCATCTGGATTGGAATTTTTGACATTGTTTAAGCTGGAGCTTGGAGCAGAGCGTTTGTCTAGCATATATTTCAGGATTTGGACGGATTCTTCCACATGTTCACATTGATTGGAGGTAGCTAGAAGTTGCTGCTGACAGGACTGAGCCTATTGTTGGAGAAAGGCTGTGTCCACTTGGTTTGGTGTTTGCCTTCCATAATCTTCAGTTATCCACGAACTAGAGCCATTTCTGCCTGAAGGTTTGTACAATGAAAGCAATTTTCGCTTCTCTTGATGTCTCCAAAGGTTTGGGCAGAGGAGCGCACTACAGTCAGTTGCAGAGCTGAGCTGAAACACGAGGAGGCCAGGATGGAAGGCAGACAGCGTTGGTGCCTCTAATGCACGAGTAGGCCGAGGTTTAAAAACCTGAGGAGTGAGATCAGAAGTGTCACAGGGTATAGTAGGAAGCAGAGAAAATATATGGGTAGGAGAGACCGGGATGGGGAGATCCTGTGGCCACACAGGAGGGAGAGTCCCGTAGGAGCAGATTTGATGCCTTACCAAAGGCAGAGAGGAAAAACCATTGTAGCAGGTATGTTGAGACTTTGCGTGAGGAGAGGTCAAATAAATAAGGAGGGCTAGAGGGGTTGGCAGGTGAAGTGATTCGAGGCGATCTTCACGAGGAGGTAATATCATGGGTAAGGCATTTTTGAAGGTATGGAGAGAGCTTACCAACGCTCATAGAATCTTGCGGAGTGTCATACAATCAATAAAAAAGACAAAGGGAGAAATCATGGCAATGAAGAAAAGGATGTGCCATCTTGACAAAGTTATTGACCGACTGGTCTGCTGCAGGCTTTGTTAGCCAAGATGTCAGCTTGTTTATTATTAGCTCTGAGAATATGGTAGAAGGTAAGATCTTTCATATCTTTGCTCACGATACGACATCTGTTAATGAGCCTGCAGAGAGCAATGCTGGGGGATTGCTTACTATTTGTCAGTGAATCAATGGTTTTCTAAAATTTAAGTTACAAAAGATATAATAATGATTTTTGTAAAGAAAAATTATTTATGTATTTTTTTTTAAATAATACTTAAATAATATTTTTTTGACAAAATACATTTATTATTATTTAAAATAATAATAATAATTTATTTTATCTTTTAATTTATATATTCTAACTTAAATTAAAATTTAAATATATTAATCATCTGTGAGATTTAAAATGTTAAAAAATTAGGATTTTTATAACGAATTTTCCAAGCAAAATCTTACCTCCATTTTGTCTTTGTTCCTAATTTTGGACGAAAATACAAGTCTCATATATATATAAAATACAAATTTAGTTAATAATTATTTAAAAAAACATTGTAATTAAAAATTTAATAAATTTTTTATTTGTTATTATAAATATATTAATTTAGTTTAATAATAAAATTAATATAATAATAATAA